>JASANE010030162.1:0-71383 GCA_030248225.1 Trileptium ribeirensis | reverse complement strand
ATTACCGGAGCCCATACAATATACTGAGATTATATAATTATCTTATTAATTATGATCTTTAATTATTATTTATAATCTATTATTATTGTTATAATTATAATTTTGTTTATTTATTTATGGCCTTTAGTTATTTTGGACGTCCTGATTTCCGTCCTCTGGGATTGCACTTGGGTAGTTTTCATAGCGTTCCTCTACGCCATTATGGGAGGCACCAGCTTAGGAATTTCTGACGAGGGGGGGTTTAACAAAATATTTGCAGGCTGACTGGAAAAATACGGTGCTGTTTGGCACGCTGCATGTCATGAAAACGTGTCCCTGGCCCTTGATCCAATGAAAATGGCGCCCCTAGCCGCAGATTCTGAGTCCCCCCAAACATCTGGCAGTCAGGCAGTAAACCCTCACGGTATACGTACCCTATGGTCAAAGTCCCAATGTTATTTATGTTTAAGTATGGTTTTGGCAGCGTCTGTGCCATGTACCAAATTTGACAACGCCGGGAAAGCTGAGCTTGAATCGCTTGACTTTTTTGACGGAAATCCCTGTTCCAGCCCCCCTGTGATTTGTAATCCCACTGGGTCATCGCTATTCCCGGTCAAAGACATTCCGTCCAGATGTTATCTGATATCAGTCGTGTGACGGCGAAGCTACCTGTCAGTCAAACGCTTCGCTTGGGCTTCACAAAACACCGATAAATCATAGCTGATGTTTGATGTTTCCGCTGTCTTTCTTTTCTCGAACTTGGTTTTACTATTTGTTTCGTAAAAGTATATCTGTTATCAAAAACCCAAAAATCTTGTTTTCTATCAAAATATTAGCACTTTTAAGCGTTTTTTAAGTAATTTATTGCCTTGTTTATCATTCGTACAAAATAGTTGTAATATGAAAACGATCCTTTGCGACGTTGATTGTATAACTATTTAACTGCAGTTTTAAGGCCACCCGGGATGGTATAAAATAAATTACCGATAGGATGTTTCCGGCGTTTTAGCTCTAGAAATCTGGGTTTTGTTTTAGCAAAACGTACATTTTCCATAGTTTACTGTAAAATAGGGCTAATTAATCTGCTAGCTAAGTAATTATT
Organism: Trileptium ribeirensis; assembly: GCA_030248225.1. Classification (NCBI taxonomy): domain Eukaryota; kingdom Metazoa; phylum Nematoda; class Enoplea; order Enoplida; family Thoracostomopsidae; genus Trileptium; species Trileptium ribeirensis. The sequence continues at coordinate 70,302 of JASANE010030162.1, read as the reverse complement.
ATAAGCCATTTCAGCCGACAGACCTGTTTCCAATGCTCTTTTTAGCTCATTTTTGTTATTGGTTAGGACGAAAATAATTTATTAATAGACACGCTTCCGATGTAGATGATTCGATAGTCTTGATTTTTTTAGAATTGGGCAGCAGGTATTTGATAGATGGGTGTTGTGGGTTTATTATACCTTTCCCAACTCGAATAGTCTCAAATTTGAAGGTGCAACGCTAGTTTCCGTGCTATGCGAGATGGTTCAGAAAATGTTTAGTTCGGACATATTTAGGACAAAAGGGTCTTTTATAGCTTTTTAGTTACCAATGGTCCTTGAGGTCAAAATTACTAATTGTCAAAAAATAGAGTTTTACAGTTCACTCGAAACATGAAATATGAACTGGTGCACAAATTTCCGCGGTCTATCGTTGGTTATTGACGCTTTTCGAGCTGGGGAATTTTACATTTAACGTTTAAATAATTATACCATTAGGAGACCGAACAACTCGTCCCCAGAACAATTCGAATAAAGTGAAGTTTCCCGCTCCGTAATAGGGGGAATTTCACTTGATAAGTTGAGGCGGTAAACTTGACTCGTTCCGAATTAAATATTATTAAAATTATGATTAGTTACTTGCAGCTCCGCTATTTATGCTCTATTTATAATTCCGCCAGTCGTTCAGACAAAATCCTATTACAGTCCGTTAAATATGAAACACCTTTTCACATGCAGCGTGAATAACAGGCGGCCCCTACTGATGCAGAGCACTCCATTACTGAGTGACGACAGGGCTACTTGGACATCTATTATCAATATATGTTTTCTCACGATTCGTTCAACAATTATCTAAATTCCCACTGAAACTATCCATTCCTTTTCTCCTGGTGTGGTTTTTGGCCCCTATAACGAAGGCAAAGTAAACATGATACGTTCAGGTGGGGATTCACTTGATCCGATTTTCACATTTGGAGATCTTTTTGTTTCAAGCAAATAAATGATGCTCGTAACTAACATATGAAATGATTTTATGGAACTAAGATGACATCAAGAAAATATAATTAAAGACTTTGCTAAGTCGTTTATTGTATTGAGGTGAATGGATAAATAATGATTGCCAAAGTTGAGACTACATAGCTTCTTAACTATTAGCCGGTAGAACTATAGGTGGATAGATCACAATAGAACTCCAAAATCCTATATAACCTACATCGTCCAAAACCACAACCAGATTATATGTTGATCGTAGGCTGCCATGAAAAATTGTGTGCAATTAAAAGAGCGTAATTTTATTTAATTTATTCAGCTTTAATTTTAAATTAAGGCTGAGCCTGATGCAGTATATTTAGCAATGGCGGCGCATCTCTTATACGATTTTTTTCAGGACAAATTGTGACTTTTATGATTTGCAGTGTAGTCTAGGTGTGTACACCTGTGTTGTTGTTTTGTCAGCTTAGTTCATGATATGAACGCCGATATGTGTTCCGTTCGCAAGGCACATGCGCGTTGAGCAAGATACATCGGTAGTGCGCCACAAAGCCCTATTATGGACACTCTGGGTGGAGTGGTGCGGACCTGCGGTGCTATTACTATCGTTCACAGGCAACATTTCCTTTCAACATGTTAAGGAATAGCTCAGTAAGACCTACAAGAATTTTCATACAAAAACTGCTCAAAAATGTATTAAACGTTTTACAATTCGAGTGGAGGGAGTATTTTTGGAGGTTTTCGCAGTGCAAAAACAGTCCCGCTTGGCTTTTGCAAACGTCGGCTTTGGGAATAGTAAGAATATTAATGTTGTAAAGTTTGCATCTGTAAGGCATTTTTTTCTCGCGTCTGGGGTTCATTAATCAAATTTATTATTATTATTCTTTGAAAATTTTCGTTTTAGTAGCATTTTTGACTGTTGCAGCTTGGTTGGAAACAGTATGGACCCATCGTGGATGTGATTGAAACTGACAAGAGCAGTAGCATACAGTGGCGTATACTGGATTTCACGACGGGGTGGGATCCGTGGTGCCGCACCCTCGTCTTTTTCTTCCCCCTCCCGGAGGGCATGGCCTTCTCTCTCCGCGCCGAAGGCTCGCGGAATGTGTTGCTAATCATTGGGGAAGATTGGAAAAATATGGGGACAATTTGTCAAAAATTAAGAAAAAATTTGATTTCCAAAAAATTTCGAGAAAAGTTATTTACCCCTCGCACCCGTGATGGAGGGATACCACCCGTGGATTCCTCCTTCGTAGTATATAACTGTTGAATATAGCAGCTTTATAATTACTGTGACGTTGGGCAGAGATAGCGTAGTCGGTAGAACGCCTGCTTGCGGAACCAAAGGCAGGGCTCCGTGGGTTCGAATCCACACCTGCCCAACTTTTCAGACGACTGATTACCACTTCCCTTCGTCCAAAACAGGCCTAAATCAACAATATGCAACTTACAGTAGTTTGTCAGTGGTCTCAGTTAATACTTTGTAGGGTAACTCACTTTGCCGGAGTACTAGCTGTGTGCAAGATAATCGTTGATCGTCTTGGAACTAACCTAAAACCAAGGTCCCCGCGAATCAAAGTCCCAGCGTTTCACGCCATTCCAAAGCGCTTTCCTTCGGATGCATCAAGTTTGTACCCAATTTCTTCCCTACATTCGGCAGACTGCTGATTAAAACCCTGAAAGCTATTGCTTTTGGATTTATCCTATAGTTCAACGAGTAAAATGGCGCTGTTTTTGCTTTTGGAGCGCTGTTTTTGCGTTACTTATGCCCGATTCATGGCATAAAAATTTATTTGGATGGCAGTTTTGTGCTAGGAAAACAATTGCCAGCCTATTGAGGTGGCAAATCTCCAATTAGATGTATTCAGTTTTTTAAAAAAATTATAACAAAATATTTTGCTGCATAAAAATACAATGTATATAACTAGTTGTGAAATCAGAACTAAATAAAAATTATTATAGATCTTTTGGAGCGACTAACTACAATCCCAATAAGGGTGCGCTGCGCTGAGTGCTTAAGGTGAAAATTGCGGTACGGACCGGTCCAGCCCCGGCCGACACCCGAATACAAAGAAGTCGGCCCGAAATATTGCAGATCCGGGCCGGACCAATATCGCATTACAAAGAGGCCGGGCCGACACACGATTACAAAGAAGCCTAGCTGACATATTTCAGATTCGTTCCGGGCCGACACCCGATTACAAAAAGCTCGGGACGAAATATTGCAGATCTGGGCAGGACCGACACTTGATTACAAAGAGTCCTGGCCGAAATATTGCAGATCTGGGCTGGGCCGTCACCCAATCACAAAGACGCCATGCCGGGATGACACCCGATTACAAAGAGGCCGTCCGAAATATTTCAGATCCGGGCCGTGCCAACACACAATTACAAAGAGGCCGGGCCGAAATATTGCAACATCTGGGCCGGGCCGACACCCGATTACAAACAGGGCGGGCCGAAATTTTGTTGCTGCAGGCCCGGCCGAGCCAACCTAGATTCCCAGCGAGCCTGGCCGTGCCGAAAATTTTCGACCAGTTTCTTTCCTATACTGTAACCACAACATCACTGAAGTCCTCTCATTTTCTTATCACCAATATTGTCAAGCACAAATTTAAAATACACTGCAACCATAACGACTGCATCAATTGCAGCAACAGCAAAGCGACATCGTATTACATTTTAGTGCAAAATTTGCACTGACTGCTGCTGTGTGAAATGCATTTTCTTCTGCCGAAACTGCAATCTATCGTCGTTGTGAACTGCAGTGGCGGCCCTTTTTGTAGAGAAATCGTACGTTGACTATAATAAGACGTGGGACATTATGTTTGCTGTTTCTTCTTTATTAATGATTTTCTTCTTTTATTTTATTATTGTTTGACGTTTGTTTGTTGTTTTTGTGGTCAGGACAGAAGAAGCAGTCGGTAGAACCACGATGTACGAACGCCCCTAAGTGAGCCCATGAAACGGATGGATGATGAACTATGTTTTGGGTCGGATGGCCAGTTGTTTTCTCATTCGACATTACGTTTACTTGCACACGTGCCTTAACCTCTCTACGCGAACAAGTTTGGGTTTGAGTTTTAGGACTTTACATCAAGAAAACACCGTTGATTAGTAATCACAAGCAAACAGATATGTTTTCAAATTTCTTCGTGAAGTATTCTGTTGGCAACCTCAAGGGCCGCAGCTGACTGGAAGTGGGGGTGCACCAAAAAGTGAGCCATACTGGAATATTGTGGGGACCGCCTTTCAAAAGTGGACGGGCATGTAGGCAATCCATCTGACATCAAGGGCCGCAGCTGTCTGGAAGTGGGGGTGCACCAAAAGTGAGCCATACTGGAATATTGTGGGGACCGCCTTCAAAAGTGGACGGGCATGTAGGCAATCCATCTGACATCAAGGGCCGCAGCTGTCTGGAAGTGGGTGTGCACTAAAAAGTGAGCCATACTGGAATATTGTGGGGACCGCCTTCAAAAGTGGACGGGCATGTAGGCAATCCATCTGACATCAAGGGCCGCAGCTGTCTGGAAGTGGGTGTGCACTAAAAAGTGAGCCATACTGGAATATTGTGGGGACAGCCTTCAAAAGTGGACGGGCATGTAGGCAATCCATCTGACATCAAGGGCCGCAGCTGTCTGGAAGTGGGGGTGCACCAAAAGTGAGCCATACTGGAATATTGTGGGGACCGCCTTTCAAAAGTGGACGGGCATGTAGGCAATCCATCTGACATCAAGGGCCGCAGCTGTCTGGAAGTAGGGGTGCACCAAAAGTGAGCCATACTGGAATATTGTGGGGACCGCCTTCAAAAGTGGACGGGCATGTAGGCAATCCATCTGACATCAAGGGCCGCAGCAGTCTGGAAGTGGGGGGGGGGGGTGTGGGGGGGGGGGCACTAAAAAGTGAGCCATACTGGAATATTGTGGGGACCGCCTTCAAAAGTGGACGGGCCTGAAGGCAATCCAACTGACATCAAGGGCCGCAGCAGTCGGGGAGTGGGTGTGCAGTAAAAGGGGGGGGGAGTTAGCCATACTGGAATATTGTGGGGACCGCCTTTCAAAAGTGGACGGGCATGTAGGCAATCCATCTGACATCAAGGGCCGCAGCTGTCTGGAAGTGGGTGTGCACCAAAAGTGAGCCATACTGGAATATTGTGGGGACCGCCTTTCAAAAGTGGACGGGCATGTAGGCAATCCATCTGACATCAAGGGCCGCAGCTGTCTGGAAGTGGGTGTGCACTAAAAAGTGAGCCATACTGGAATATTGTGGGGACCGCCTTTCAAAAGTGGACGGGCATGTAGGCAATCCATCTGACATCAAGGGCCGCAGCTGTCTGGAAGTGGGTGTGCACCAAAAGTGAGCCATACTGGAATATTGTGGGGACCGCCTTTCAAAAGAGGACGGGCCTGAAGGCACTACATCTGACATCAAGGGCCGCAGCTGTCTGGAAGTGGGTGTGCACTAAAAAGTGAGCCATACTGGAATATTGTGGGGACCGCCTTTCAAAAGTGGACGGGCATGTAGGCAATCCATCTGACATCAAGGGCCGCAGCTGTCTGGAAGTGGGTGTGCACTAAAAAGTGAGCCATACTGGAATATTGTGGGGACCGCCTTTCAAAAGTGGACGGGCATGTAGGCAATCCATCTGACATCAAGGGCCGCAGCTGTCTGGAAGTGGGGGTGCACCAAAAGTGAGCCATACTGGAATATTGTGGGGACCGCCTTTCAAAAGTGGACGGGCATGTAGGCAATCCATCTGACATCAAGGGCCGCAGCTGTCTGGAAGTGGGTGTGCACTAAAAAGTGAGCCATACTGGAATATTGTGGGGACCGCCTTCAAAAGGGGCTCTCGTCGGCCGCGCGGGGGGGTGTGCGGGGTTGGGGGGTTTGGGGCGGTTCGCGGGCGCGGTGGGGGGGGGGGGGGGGGTGGACGGGCATGAGGCAATCCATCTGACATCAAGGGCCGCAGCTGTCTGGAAGTGGGTGTGCACCAAAAGTGAGCCATACTGGAATATTGTGGGGACCGCCTTTCAAAAGTGGACGGGCATGTAGGCAATCCATCTGACATCAAGGGCCGCAGCTGTCTGGAAGTGGGTGTGCACTAAAAAGTGAGCCATACTGGAATATTGTGGGGACCGCCTTCAAAAGTGGACGGGCATGTAGGCAATCCATCTGACATCAAGGGCCGCAGCTGTCTGGAAGTGGGTGTGCACCAAAAGTGAGCCATACTGGAATATTCTGGGGACCGCCTTTCAAAAGTGGACGGGCATGTAGGCAATCCATCTGACATCAAGGGCCGCAGCTGTCTGGAAGTGGGTGTGCACTAAAAAGTGAGCCATACTGGAATATTGTGGGGACCGCCTTTCAAAAGTGGACGGGCATGTAGGCAATCCATCTGACATCAAGGGCCGCAGCTGTCTGGAAGTGGGTGTGCACCAAAAGTGAGCCATACTGGAATATTGTGGGGACCGCCTTTCAAAAGTGGACGGGCATGTAGGCAATCCATCTGACATCAAGGGCCGCAGCTGTCTGGAAGTGGGTGTGCACTAAAAAGTGAGCCATACTGGAATATTGTGGGGACCGCCTTCAAAAGTGGACGGGCATGTAGGCAATCCATCTGACATCAAGGGCCGCAGCTGTCTGGAAGTGGGTGTGCACCAAAAGTGAGCCATACTGGAATATTGTGGGGACCGCCTTTCAAAAGTGGACGGGCATGTAGGCAATCCATCTGACATCAAGGGCCGCAGCTGTCTGGAAGTGGGTGTGCACTAAAAAGTGAGCCATACTGGAATATTATGGGGACCGCCTTCAAAAGTGGACGGGCATGTAGGCAATCCATCTGACATCAAGGGCCGCAGCTGTCTGGAAGTGGGGGTGTACCAAAAGTGAGCCATACTGGAATATTGTGGGGACCGCCTTCCAAAAGTGGACGGGCACCTAAATTATGAAAACAATGCAATACAAATTTTATTCAGTTTCTATGCGATAGTTTCTCTCTTCACGCTTAGTAGATGCGAGGAAGTTTTTGCCGGTGTCCCATTTTAAAACGTTCGCCTAGATTGGTGTTCCCGTGGCCATTTTAAAATGCCCCACATTTTAAAACGTCATCGTCATTTTAAATAGACCCCCGGACATTTAAAAATGACCGAATAGTCATTTTGAAATGTACCCCATCATTTTAAATAACCCCCCTTAATAGACTGTTTTTTGAACGAGTTTTAGCCTCATTTGATAAATCAAATGTTTCCAGGATACGGGACGTGGACCCAACTCGTTATGCATCCCACCACGGCTTACCCCAACCACACGCCCGTGGAGCACCGCGAGGCAGATGTATCGATGGGTCACTAGCTGCAATATAAATTGTAGCCGCTCCAACACTAAAACAATTTCGAATCCTGAAACAGACGTTACGAAAATTTTAAAATACGGCAGGAATTTATAATCAGTCTTGGGTTTGATCCCCTGGTTGATTAAATATTTTTATTAACTATTAATCTATTAGTGTTTCTAGTCTTTACTGCTCTTCTATGTAAACATCTTTATAGCTGGTATGGATGCTATCAGTAAGCCATTGCTTAAGTTTCGGGCTCGCTATGATGGTCTTAACAGCGGAAGCAACACGTGTTACGCTGACTGTCGTCTGCTAGTATGAGTTTGGTTCATAAACTTTGAATGTTGGATACCCAGGGGCGTCGCAAACGGAGGCCGCACCCCACTTTCGTGAAAAAATTGATGAAGTTATAACAAAATAGACGACCGCCTGTTCCACTTTTGAAGAGCTTACGATGTCCCTGTTGCTACATACGAGACTTTACATTTACTATAGAGAATAATATTCATGATTAAAGTTCATAATATATATAATTCATGACTAGTTGTAGGGATGTCATTGAAAAAACGATTATTGGCAATTCCCTCCAGTTGCCTGTGGCGGAAAACCGAATCTAATACGAGGCCAGACGTTTGGGTATGACCCACTCAGATGAGGGCTGCCACAGATGATCCATTTGATCTGGACCCGTTTATGCAACTACTGTGGGCTGGGCTTGTAAATAAATTTTGTTCACCTCGACGTGATCGTTTTAGACAATTCAAGTCGTGGCTATTTTCTCACATGCTGCTTTCTAAAACAATAACTGACGTCGCAGCAGCTACACATTGTCAGCGTCGTCTAACCGAAAATCTCAATTGTACACATGGGTGCGGGAAAAGATTTGGACGCGGGAAAGGATTTGGACGCGGCAAAAGAAGTGGGCGCAAGCTGTGCCTTTCCGGGTGCTTTATTAATTAAAAGACTAAAACTCGTTGTTTTAAAATAAGAAAGCAATGTTCACTTAGTGAACAAGGACTACTTTGCGGTTGAGAATTGTCATTTTGGGTTAAATGTATTAAGTGAAGAAATATGTACAGTTGGGCATGGTGTTGGCGTTGTATATAAGCTAGACTGTAAAATTGCTTGTATCAAGCGTTTCTTCGAAAAGATGAGGCAACTGCAGCAGGGGGGGACGTAACGGCTTCCGTTCCTCTTGAAAACTTACTACATCGGCCCCCTTGTAACCACGTCTCTGGCTGTATATTTTCGTCATACATGCTCATAGGTAACCCCCCCCCGCCCGAGAGCCCGCATCCCATGTAACCCATCAGCGCCGCAGACGTCGAGCTCGTACATGTTTTTCGCCTTACCTTCAGGGTCGCACGTCTTCTCACGCTCCTGCTGCCGACACTACCCTGGGAGGCCAAGGGACTCTCCCGGAGGCCCGGCTCCCCCACCTCTTGGACGTCGGGTCATGTATGATTACCGTCGATAACATATCATAGAATTATGTAGTCCTCTGCATCGGAACTCGGGACTGTCACAATACGTTGTCGAAATCTATCAATCACATGAATTTATATCCAGTTACCATAAGCTCTCATGAATTATTATTCGATATTGTTCCTTTCGATGTAAATAATTTCCAGTATGCGTTAGTTAATATTGTTTTTTGTTGTTCTTGTTAAAAGTGGATTGTCAGTGTTCTAGAATTCTGTGCTGATTCATGCCATGAGCATTTTGCTGTTGTTGTCCCAATTATTTATGGTCTGGATCATGATAGAGGTATTCGGTGTCGTTGTAAAATGGGGAATCAGGACCGGAGGGCATCCAGAAGGATCGTGGGCTTCAATTAGGACTTTTGGTTTTGGGTAGTGTTGCGTTTGAGACCACAATTATAACCACGGGTCCTTCGAATCGTAATCCGAGTGGATTAAGCCATTTCCAAACACCATTTCTAAGTTCTGTGCATTTGCAGAAAACTTTTTGAGCCAAGTTTGACCATGGGCTTGTCATAGCTTCAAACTGGTGGATATGTCGGTGTTATTAATGTTCTTGGATTTTTATCTCTGGCTCCTGCGTAATTTACACATGGAGCTGTGCGGGTAATATAATTGCAAAAAAACTCAAAAAAAACAACAAATAAGTTTATTAACCAAACGCTTACTGCTAACCGGAGAACCAGCTTAATGAGGTTTGCCTCTGGTGTTAAGGCCATCATAGCGAGCTCGAAACTTAGGCATTGCCAACTGCCGATGTACCAGCAACAAATATTTGAAAACAAAAATATAATACAACTGTACCATACCATACGCGCGTTGCCACCAGGTTTTCTGAAACAGCTGGGGAATTTGTTCCGTGGATGAATAGCACTGCAAAACTATGAGGTTGAGAAGAACTTTGGTTTAATAAGTTTTCTTTGATGTCAACGTGTATTGGAATTGTTGAGACATTATACGTAAATAAGTTAACGCAACAGTCAATGTTTTTATTGAGACACTTTAAACACAATAATAAGGTCGTGTTTTAGACGGCCCAATTGTAAAGGGCTCAATGTTGAAGCTTAACATGGGTCTATCATCCTAAGATTAATCCAAATTACCCAATCGGGCTGTCAGTCTTCGATTGAAATACCGTTGTACTTTTTCTAGTTTATGAACTTCTAACAGATGGTGACCAAACTTGGCGAGTATATTCCAAAAATGATCGCACCTATGATAGATATGACATTTTTAGAGAATCGGTGTCACTATTTATAAAACAACGAATCAACATTATTAATCGATATGCCTTTGCAACAATATTATTGCAGTCTATTTGGTATTTAAGGTCGTTATTCATAATTACGCCGAGGTCCTTGACTGAGAAACGGAAGGAATTGTACTGTTTTGGATATAATATCTGAAATTGGGGTTTATGTTACCCAAATATAAGATACTATATTTTGGAACGGGTATGGACAAGCTGCGAGTTTGCTGACCAACATTCTAAAGAGGCAAGGCTTGTTGGGTAGAAATTATCATCGCTATGTGGCGAATTTATGTACAGTTTAACGAAATCCGCAAAAAATTTACAGTTAATATTAAGACAAGACGAAACAACAACAAATTTTCCCCCGAGAACTAGCGCAGCTGGTAGCGGTGCTGATCTCCGTTTACGACCCGAATGGGGTCTGGAGCGATAACCAGAGCCTTGCGGTGTTCCCAAGCCGGTGTTTTTCACAGCAGGTTGCTACCCATTTATCGGACAGTTAACCATGAACAGCTGGGCTGGCTGGAGCACATAGTACGTACCTCAATCCCTTGCTCACGGAGATTGCTGCAATCTTATGGTCAGAGCGGGACTCGAACACACGGCCAGTGCATCAACAAGGCAAACGCTCTAACCATTCAACCATCGCGGTGCTGAGGCGAAAGGTTGTTGACATATTGAAAACAGAGTAGGTGCTAGGACGCTGCCTTGTGGCACTCCTGATATTAGAATCAGAATATGTATTATTCAGTTTTACTCTGAAGCTCTTCTCGTGGACGCTATCGATTGGAACACAGGACCCCAATTCCTATCCTCGATAGTTTCTGTAGAAGTTTGACAAGTGAGAATGTGTCAAAGTCTATGTAGGCAATGTCAATTGATTTGCCACTGTCTAAAGTGTTTGACCAGTCGTTCGCAGATTCAAGTAGTTGTTTTCATGTTGACTTTGTTGAAAGCAATCCGTGTTGATTTGCACTAATTATATTGTTAGATTTCAAATAAGATGTAAGTTTGTGGAAAATAGAGTCCTAAATTTTGAGCCGATACAAACTATAAAACGTGTGAGTTTCCATCTTGTGTTTTAGTAGGATTGTGTGTTTTTGACGCAATTATTCGATAGCTTGGTGCAAACTTGATTACCCTTTTCAGGCTATTTCCAGTTAAAACCGATCTTACTTACAGGTGTAATTTCCTACGATGCTGACTGGAAGATTGTTTTGATCGATAATTGTTTTGTGTGCTAGGCAGCAAGTCCCAGTCACCTGTTTGTCGGTATGAGTATGATCTTACTCCTTGGTTGACTAGTTACGCTAAGGATTAGGTCCGCCCACCATCAACTGTTCCCTACCAAAAGTATCTTTCATTTCTGGGCGCCGTGTTAAGCTCAATGATGATGATACTACGGAAATCAGACGCCTGATTTTTGTTTTGCAACAAGCGATGTTCTGATACGGCCTGGTACGTGGCGATAGAAACAGTTAAACTGTGCGTTTATATAAATTGTAATCTCGGGGTAGGCGTTTATATATATTGTAATCTCGGGGTAGGCGTTATAAAAGCATCTCTACCATTAATTGATTAGCTGCTACGTATGTAATTAAGACGGTTTCTCTTTGATTATTATGATTTCTACTCGCGGCAGCAACTAGCTATGATTACATGGAAAACGAGCCTGAAAAGTTTGTTTGATTTCAAATGTTTAAGAAACAGCCACGGCCAATAAATTAAATAGCTAGAGAATCGGTAAATAGATATGTGTCTTAGCGAGTATTTGCAATCACCGCCAATTTATGATGTAATCTTACGGAAGTAGGCTATTTTGATGGCCAAAATTAGCGCTGTTTTGTCAATCACATCGAAGGGGCGCGGACAGTGGGACCGGTGATTTGTGGGCAGATTATTATAATACCATCGGTTAAATTTTCCACGTTTGTACCTAAAAAGGGAGGAGGGGACCGGCCAAAGTGAGGTTGTTTCTATGTCTGTCAGTAATAAGGTGTAACTAAAGTTTTCAGTCTGCAAAGTCTGGTGATACGGCCAAATGTCGCTGAGCCACCAACCCTTCCCGTTAAATTTGAAGGAAGCCTACAAGAGTACTATAAACACAAAGATTATATCAAATCTTAAGCCGTTTTCACGTGTAGTCTGATCCGATTCGTTTGTGGTCATAGTACTGCATTCGATTCAATCCTATGCTGCCAGGGCCAGCTCGGGGTGGTGGGGCGTTCTCCTAGTTTTGGGGTAGCGCCCCTGCCCCTCTTTTGATCGGCGTGCTAAGTCCCTGGATGCGGATAAAGTTAACAAGTACCGTCTGTTTTTTGTCATAACGTGTCATCTACTTTGGTTCCCGGAGAAATGCCTGCTCGGTGTTCGTCTGCTAATAGCAGTATCAGCTGAAGAATAGCATGAGCGCCCCCAAGTACTGTACATTTAATAGCTTAAGTTATATGGTAATACGTTTAAAACTTAAAGTTATTATAACCGTGTAATACACTTGTTTTGATAAATATTACGATATCTACATATAATCCATACTGAAAGATTTGTAGAAGATATGACACTCGACTATAGTCGCTTGGATACGCTGTCTTATCCGGTGATGTGGTTGGTTTTCGGCCAACGTATTGCAAGTCGCCGAATACCAAAAAATCTTCAGAACGAGAAACGGCCACATCTTTTTCGTTGTGATCCCTCAGCACGGCTATTCAGTCTCTTCTGAGTGGCACAAACGTATCATGTACCAATTTAGTACCCAACAGCAATTAATATTAGCGAAAAAGTATTTGTCATCCTTAATGACATTGTTTGTGAAAAAGTTATCTAATTGCGTAAATACACCACAAAAATGTAAGCTAAACCAAAAATAGAAGCGTCAAAAATATCGTTATTGCACAGAAATAGATTATATTACTCGTGGACACTGAAATGATTGCCTGTAAAGCTGGGAAAGAAAAAGCGGAAATTAGTCCAACAGTTGTTCATGGATAGTCGCTTTTCGTTACATGGTGAAAGTTGGGGGACTGTCCCCCCCAGCGAAATTTCAGGAGGGGACATGTCCCTCCTATGGTAGAACCGCTGAGTAGAATTACAGATTCCTTTCGGTGGGCAAAGTGTTTCTGTTTTTTCCAAAATCCTGTCCATGATTTTACCCACCTCTACTCCTTGCACCGCCACGGCTACAACTGGGACACAATTGGTTTCGAGGGCGAACATGTCTTTTTCTAGACTGTATCTGTCCGAATTTTTTAGCAGACCATGCGTTGTTTTTACAGAGCTCTGTTCTTTTTCTACGTAGTACTTGAATTTTGTATATTGTTAGTGTTTTTGTTAAATATAAAATTTTTTCAACAGTTTTAAGCTTAACTAGAGTATTCGGTTTTGCTAAATTTGGCGAATACATTAGTATTTCATGATGTGCGAGCCGAATTCATGTGTCTATTGTTTTGTGTTAGGATTTCATGGAACATTGCACTTAGCTTATCGCCTGGATACCTCTCTCTGATGACGTCTTTTATACTGTGTCCTGGATCCAACATTTACTGCTTTGGATGCAAGCCTGCAAATTGATTTGAAGAGATTTTTTCATTATAGGAAGATTTTGAAATGTCATGGGTCTTAGAGGCGTGTTACAGATGTCCCCAATGGAAGCACCACAGAAACCCTGGATCCGGAATTATCAGGTTATAGGACGGAAAAATATTTCGAAGTTGAAGTGTTTTTGAAATGTAATGAATATATAAATTTTCGGTGCCGGAAAGACACTTCCGTCCGGACTTTTGTGGAGATCTATCTCTACCGATATATGAAACTGAAAATGGACAAACGTTCTTTGTGTCAAGATAGGTTTTATCATTTCTATTCTTCTATCCTATCTATCTAGCCTAAGTGTTGGCAATAGCATGGAATAAAATTTCAGATTTACACATTTTTCTAACAAAACGTTTGAAATTTGTATCTGATATTGTGTTTAAACGTGACCTGAAATGAAGGGCATATAGTCTTATTCGAGAAACTTTTTGACCCAGTTTGTTTTCAAACATTTAAATCAAATTTTCTCAGCTACAGCCGGTTTTACCAGAGGCCATTCAGTTCCCGCCGGATGCAGCGGAAATCTTTGTTTTTGTCATATTTTGAAGAGTCCCGGTGTTCGAGAGCTCCCTCTTTCCTATCTGAGCACAAAAATGTGGATGCCTTGATTGGGTTTCGTCCGATTTGTATGTTCATTGTAGTGATCAGTTAGTCGTTTGGAAATGGCTTTTATGATGTCGGGTGTGGTAAATCTTTGCCGGTCTAATTCCTCGGACCGTCACTGCAAAAATTTTTGCCGGCGAGAAAGGAGTCTAGTTCGTTTCACTCTCCGGTAACACCCGCTGATTGAGGGCCAGAACATTTCAAGTAACCCAGCAGATCCTTATACGTCAGCATCGGCAATATATCCTGGCATTGGACATCCTGGTACAGTTGTAAGTTCGACCCTTTCTTGGGTACATATCCAATATATCACATCTGTCGCTGCATGACATCAATCCCGTTGTTGGCTTCACATTTCTGCACAATTTCCTTTCGGCAGACTCATAAACCAAATGCCGGCTGCTGTATAGGACAAAATTAATGAGGCTAGCAAGACTCGATTTTCGATCGCTTCCTTCTCTTTTGTTTATTTTGGTTCTATTTAGCATCTACCAGCACTGCCTGTGTGGGTTGTACAAGTTTATTGTCGCCCAAGAACCCACGCCAAGCTAGCCGGAGGGGACTACAGTTGTTGCTCTGTCTTGTGTCAGTGGGCAGACTAGGGCTATTTTGGGGACAATGAGAACATTAACTGTGTTTTCGATTTTAATTATCTTCCATTTTTGGGCTCTAATTTCTTTTCATTATAGTTAACCTGTTCCTATCCTGAATTTAATCAACATAATATTTGATATATTAGTTCTTTGAGACTTCCGCTTACGTTTCGTTCATAAACTAACTGAGAAGAGAACACAACACAGTTTGAATTTTATTACTATTATGAAGAGTTTCTTAATTTGTTTTGACAAAACTATCACAGCAATTATAGATAAGTTCTTACGAAGACGTTCGTCTCTCTCTATCGATGATTTTTTAGCCTAGCTTTAGCTCTTCTGATTCAGTAGAGTGTTTTCCAAAGCGTTGTGAAGTGTATCTTCCTCGTTTGGTTGTGTGGTAGGCGGAACAGTAGTTCATTTGCATAATCTCCGATAGTCATGCTTGTCTCTTGCAGTCTAATAAAATACAACAACTAAGTATTGGTTTCGCTTAGTGATCGTCTCAGCCGTCAGGTTGGGCATTGTTTTCGTGTAAATTTAGTCCATCTGGAGTTGACGTTGCTTGATTTGATCCTTTAGTTGCACCGCGGGTTTCACCCATGAAGTGACTTTTACCCATTAATTTCCTTTCAAGCGGCTTCATTTAACAAACAATTCTGAAACTTTGGCATTTGATAGATTGTAGAGATTTATGGATGATGACCAAATGAATCTATGCCGATTTTAAATCCAGGAGGGGCCTTATATGACTGCTGCTCTGGAAGAAAAATCACTCACTGATGACATGTAGATATCATTTTAAATGCATGCAGATTTACTGTGCTCCTCTCATGGGTTCCATCCCAAAGCTATAGAAGCCATTTGTATTTATGAACCCGATCGCCAAGAAGCAGTGCGTCTGAAAACGACGAGAGCTAGTTTTTGTGTCCTATTTCTAAGCGCGAGCTTACTGTTTCTTTTCATTGGAGCTATGTAAACCACATTTGTAGTATAAGCTGCCGGTACAAAAGCTCCTTACTGGGACGAAATAGAAGTTTTTGAGTTTTTTGATGTTTGAAACTACGTAACTTATTTTTGGAAAGCATGCTGCCCTCCAGATATTTGAAAAAACGACCAGCTTATCTATAAATATAGAAATTCAACTCAATCTCTGCATTATTTTGCTCCGACTATGTCAGAATCTGTTGGGATTTATTCTTATTAATGGCTGGAATTTTCATAACATATATTGATATTACGTCCGATATAACGTCAAAAATGTGGAATCTCATTTTTGGAATTAAATTTTGGAAATCACAGTTGGTGAACTAAGAATCTGTCTTGCTAGTAATACATTTGTAAATCGGTGGACAAGGAATGTGTGTGAGAGTTTTGGAACAACTGCTCGAAATTTCTGCGAAATTAATCGGTTTTTCACGAATCCCCCAGCTCAGTTATTTCTTTAATTAAAGCTAGTTTCGATGAGTTTTTTTAGATTTTTTCACGTGTTTCGACCGACTAGCTATGTATTTTCGCTGTTTTTTATCGCAGAACCCCATTATTCTATTCTATTCTAAAGAGATAGAGGAGAATAGCCTTTGTTCTTGTTGTTTGTTTGTTGATCCCGTATTATTGAAAATCATTTTTCGAAGACTAATAAATATACTGTGGAATGTGGATAGTTTCTTGTTTGAATTAGTGTTGCGGAGACTTTGGTGGTACTAGGTACTTGGAGACGACAGGTGGCTTGGGAACCCAACTCTGAACAGGGACGTAGCCACGGTTGAGCAATGGCGCGAGGTCCGAGCAAATATATATTTAGAACGGCAGTGGCAGTGCTACGGTCATTTTAGACATATACCAAAACCGAACAACTCTATTTCTTCTTCCGACGACAAAAAAATTTTGAAATTTATGCATCACAAATTTGAAGTAATAATTTGGAGTGTGATTTTTACGTAGTTGAGAGCCTAATATTTGCGATGTATACCACGCAAATGCAACTGCTTTGATCGTATTTGGTGAACCAGAAAATCCATAGATATGGTTTAGGTTAGGCTGAGTATATCGGCGATGACGGCACTCCTTGTGGCTGAGTATATCGGCGATGACGGCACTCCTTGTGGCTGAGTATATCGGCGATGACGGCACTCCTTGTGGCTGAGTATATCGGCGATGACGGCACTCCTTGTGGCTGAGTATATCGGCGATGACGGCACTCCTTGTGGCTGAGTATATCGGCGATGACGGCACTCCTTGTGGCTGAGTATATCGGCGATGACGGCACTCCTTGTGGCTGAGTATATCGGCGATGACGGCACTCGTTGTGGCTGAGTATATCGGCGATGACGGCACTCCTTGTGGCTGAGTATATCGGCGATGACGGCACTCCTTGTGCCTGAGTATATCGGCGATGACGGCACTCCTTGTGGCTGAGTATATCGGCGATGACGGCATTCCTTGTGGCTGAGTATATCGGCGATGACGGCACTCCTTGTGGCTGAGTATATCGGCGATGACGGCACTCGTTGTGGCTGAGTATATCGGCGATGACGGCACTCCTTGTGGCTGAGTATATCGGCGATGACGGCACTCCTTGTGGCTGAGTATATCGGCGATGACGGCACTCCTTGTGGCTGAGTATATCGGCGATGACGGCACTCCTTGTGGCTGAGTATATCGGCGATGACGGCACTCCTTGTGGCTGAGTATATCGGCGATGACGGCACTCCTTGTGGCTGAGTATATCGGCGATGACGGCACTCCTTGTGGCTGAGTATATCGGCGATGACGGCACTCGTTGTGGCTGAGTATATCGGCGATGACGGCACTCCTTGTGGCTGAGTATATCGGCGATGACGGCACTCCTTGTGGCTGAGTATATCGGCGATGACGGCACTCCTTGTGGCTGAGTATATCGGCGATGACGGCATTCCTTGTGGCTGAGTATATCGGCGATGACGGCACTCCTTGTGGCTGAGTATATCGGCGATGACGGCACTCCTTGTGGCTGAGTATATCGGCGATGACGGCACTCGTTGTGGCTGAGTATATCGGCGATGACGGCACTCGTTGTGGCTGAGTATATCGGCGATGACGGCACTCCTTGTGGCTGAGTATATCGGCGATGACGGCACTCCTTGTGGCTGAGTATATCGGCGATGACGGCACTCCTTGTGGCTGAGTATATCGGCGATGACGGCATTCCTTGTGGCTGAGTATATCGGCGATGACGGCACTCCTTGTGGCTGAGTATATCGGCGATGACGGCATTCCTTGTGGCTGAGTATATCGGCGATGACGGCACTCCTTGTGGCTGAGTATATCGGCGATGACGGCATTCCTTGTGGCTGAGTATATCGGCGATGACGGCACTCCTTGTGGCTGAGTATATCGGCGATGACGGCATTCCTTGTGGCTGAGTATATCGGCGATGACGGCATTCCTTGTGGCTGAGTATATCGGCGATGACGGCACTCCTTGTGGCTGAGTATATCGGCGATGACGGCATTCCTTGTGGCTGAGTATATCGGCGATGACGGCATTCCTTGTGGCTGAGTATATCGGCGATGACGGCACTCCTTGTGGCTGAGTATATCGGCGATGACGGCATTCCTTGTGGCTGAGTATATCGGCGATGACGGCATTCCTTGTGGCTGAGTATATCGGCGATGACGGCACTCGTTGTGGCTGAGTATATCGGCGATGACGGCACTCCTTGTGGCTGAGTATATCGGCGATGACGGCACTCCTTGTGGCTGAGTATATCGGCGATGACGGCACTCCTTGTGGCTGAGTATATCGGCGATGACGGCACTCCTTGTGGCTGAGTATATCGGCGATGACGGCACTCCTTGTGGCTGAGTATATCGGCGATGACGGCATTCCTTGTGGCTGAGTATATCGGCGATGACGGCACTCCTTGTGGCTACACCCGTCAACTTCACTTTGGGTGTCGCGCTGGTTTGTGTATATAAGCCTGTAAACGGGAGCCCATTACCAAAAATACAAACTTTAACCACATTTTCTGAGCCACTCAATGGAATTGTAGCAAAATCAGCGAGTTATCTTCAAATTTGGCTGGGTAAAGTCGACGAGACCCGAATGTTTTTTCATAATTTATTTTATGAAACTGTTCCTATAATAGTTACAAACGTTTTTTCGGGTTTGCGCTGAATACGCTAAAACGATTACTATTTAGGTTAGACCCGTGCTGTCTTTTGGTTGTTTCTGACCATAAAGTAACTCGAATATCTATAGTTTTCGATAAAGTAGTGGTTCTTACCTCTGACAGGAGCTTTCTTTCTGTTTAGTAATTCATTGTTGAAGGATAGGGTTTCTGAGATTGCATATGTAGGTAGGATTCCATGCTTTATAGCGCGGCGACATTATACCGAAATCGTCATTCAACGTGGCCACATGCGTAGCTAGATGAGGGACTGGCGAACCATGATGAATTTAGTCTTAAACGAAAATTTTCGTACTAATGGCAACGTTGGAAACCGCAAACATTTACCCTCGTGTTTATAGCAAACGACTACTGCAGTTGACGAAGTTATTGCTGTTTTCAAACCTGGGATTTTGAGGGTTGCTGAATTTTATTGGGTTCCATTAATTGTGTGGGACATGGCATAAATGTTGTCTCAATCATAAATTCTGGATACACCTATGTACATTTCGGTTGTAGCGATTCAGAGTTTGATTGTATTAGTAATGTCAGTGCAATGGATATAATTTGTTAGTGCATAAGTGGAGAGGATGTAGAACATTAGGATCTTTTTCTTTACCAGGACGAATTTGGTCAATTTTGAAGATGCAGCGATGATTTTGATACCGTTGGACTCAGGTCGACGAGCTGGTTCAGGAAATGTCCATTTCTACCACTTTTATGGCAAGATTTTTTTCTGGTTAAGAAGGAGTTATCATTTATGTTAAATACTAAGACAAAGCCTTGCCCTAAGCCTAGTCGGTATCCCATGAACCGATTACGTTTCTGATTTTACTATCGTTCGACTGAGCTCGTCAATGCAGTACGATTGGTATCAAAAATATACATTTAGTGAGAAAATTTTTGTAGGAAACTTTTGATACCGAGGGTGGACCATTGAGAACCCAAGAAATAGAAAAAAAATTGCATAAAAGTGATCGAAATAGATATTTTCTGAACCAGGTCGTCGAGCTGAGTCGAATGGTACCAAAATTATTACTGTATCTTCACAAAATTGATCAATTTCGGTCTGGGAAGGGGGCTACAAGAAAAGATTTGAAGATCGTTTGCAGTTTTACAGTGCCAGAGCTTTATTGCGCAGTAATCCAATAAATTTACGACATTTGTTTTCGGTTTACTCTCCACTGTATCAGTTACAATTATAATTGTAACGGAGCTGAAGCGGAAGGAGTGGACAGGAGTGTCTATAGAACCTAACTGATGAGTCAATTCCGAGCTCCCATGAGCTAAATTGGTACTCACATGGCAACGAATGGGCCATTGACGTACGTATTTTATGCCTACCCGTAATATCTACGGGTGAGCAAATTTCTAACTGTTGTGATATTTTGAGATTCATCGGTATTATAGAAAGGAAAAAGGAAAAACTGAAACTTGCTTAATAACAAAATAAGGCACGCACTAGCTAAGTAATTTAAGCAACCTATATATACATCTAAGTTACAAGAAATGTATTTTTTCTGTACACTAAATATTTGCTTTGTTTCAGACATTTATTCGTACAATCCGTGCCGTGCCACCGCTAACAAAAAACACGGCTACGAAAATAGTAACAGCAGCAACAGCAAGACTACTGCTGATAGTCAACACAATTCAGGATCAACAGTCGCCCAACACATCAGTGCCCGTTGTGGCTTTCCCGCCGCAGTCCCTCGGTCATCACTTGCCCGCCGTCAACGTTGCAGTAGCAGCTCACCACAAGTAGTCGCCAACGGAGAAACCGACCTGCTAGCAACAAATCCGCAAAATAAAACATCAGTCGACATTGGTAGGACAAGAATGATCAAGATAGATTTGCCACCACCGATTCACCAGGATGAACAGCAGCACCAGTACCATCGAGCCAGAGATGCCGCGCCGATCGCTCCACAATTATCGGCAATAAAAAGTCCTGTCGTGATTAACGCGTCGCGAGACCCGAAATCAGTAACGGCTGATGATCAATGCTCTTATGGCGACTGGTCGAAAATTAGTTGTAGCCCAGTGGTTGGCGGCAATAGTCACTTGCTTTGTCATTGTTCCCAGTCATCAACGACAACGGCAATGTCAACGTCACTTAGAGCCGGAAATGTATCGTTGAATGGTGGTCGGTGGGCAAAACTGAGTTTGCCAACGCTTCCAGCATTGGTGTCACCGACGAAGCCAGACGGTGCCAGCAGGGTTGATCATTATGTTGCTCATTATCATGAGCAACGCAAATCGTCGCTTCAGCATGGTCTTCAACGGGCGAAAAAGCACTTTCTCTCATCATCGGATACGTTGATTCAGCGCGAAGCGCAGTGTCAAATCGATGGCCAACAACAAAGAACTAGCTACAACAATTTTCGACGGTATATTCCAGACATACGTCACGAACAACAAATGATGCATCGACTCCCAGCGATGATATTCACGTCAAACTGTCGCAGCATGAGTAGCGTGAGCGGAAGCGATAGCGGCAGTGATTTTGAAGGCAGCGACATCGCCAATAGCAATACAGCCTTGGCCGAACATGGACTAAATTACTCGGCTCCGGTCGCGAGCGAGGCGCATTTTTTGCCAGGTCTGGTCGGATCGCCGTCAACACAACAGCCTTGGTCGCTAACACGTCTTCGTCGAGGAGTGTCGTCATCGGCGTTACAATGTTCGACTTGTCGAAAAGGTAACAACAGCACTATCGGCGGCCAGCATCAACGTCGTCGACGGCTACGTAGCAGACGATCGGTGCTATCGCCTGCGGCGGTGTTCAAGCGACCACCGACACCGTCGTCGCCGACCATTACAATCTCCACGGATGAGGCAGGATCGGCAAAGGCGGTGACGAAATCTATTCCAATACCCATCGTTGTTAACAACGATTCATGGCGACAGGCATCGACGATGATAGCGTCAGAGCGAAGTCGTTCGACGTCGCTGTCTCCTCCACCACCCAGTGTGATCCGTAGTAGCCGCCGTATTGTCGCAGGCGCCGGTCGTCGCCTACAGCTAATGCCGACAACGTCGTCACCGCTTGATATGGTTTTGTTCGAAAGTAGTTGCGGAAGCGACGGCAGCGGTGCAACGTCTGACGCTGAAGACTTCGAGTACGACTACGACGTGGATACTGATGATGACGAAAAGGTCCAAAACGACGATTTGGAATACATTAGCGACAATTCGCATTACCCTAGCACGAATGCGAGCAGTGACTGCAGTGATATGAGTAAGAGCGTTTGCAGTAACAACGATAACGATGGTATCGCCGACTTCGGAAGCGAAGTGGACACAATTGTTTACGATGAAAAATCATCAACAACAACGACGACGAACTGTGAAACAGTTATCGACATTCCCAATTGCAGCACCCATGACGACACTGGCGACAATAATTGCCGACATGACCAGGCAATAATTAGTGCTACTAGCAACGTAGCCACGTCGCGTACAACATCTGATGATATTCAACAGACCGAGATGACTCCAGAAACGTCAATGGAACCATCCGATCGCCGAGGTGTTCCACGGCGACCACCAATTGTAACAACAACGAACTTACTTCCGGTCTCCATACCAAATTGCTCAATGTGGCAACACCAACTATGCTCAATCGAGTGTTCTACAAGCGAAAGTGTTGATGTGACAGCAGTGGCAAATCGAGACATCGACCGAAATGTAGTGCAAGAAAATATCGAAGCGACGACGACGACCGACGATTCAGCGTTTCATCTTCATCAACATCATCACATCAACACTCAACAAGCTGCTGCAACGGAGAACAAAACCAACAAAGAAAACACTATCGATTCAGCGAAAGTTGAGCGTTCTGGCAGTGAAAATGAACATCATGCTGTCGCCGTACCATCCACGCTATCGATGCTTCATCGGAGCCATCGCCAATATTGTCTTTCACCGTCCACCGACAGCAGTATGAGCAGCAGCGGAATTGGAACCGATATCGATACCTCGTCGGCCGACGAAAGTACTAAGGCCGCCTACCAACCGGCCAAATGTCGTCCCGACGAGCCGAGTCGTCATAGTCTACCGGGTGGTGTAAATCTGATGACTTGTGAAGCATATGATAGCGGAACGGAAACCGGAACGGAACTATCGAGAGGTTGGACTTGGCAGCAACATCATCATGATGCAAATTCGTCAGGCCGACGAGAGAGCGAGAGTAGCGACTCCAGTACTAACGATACGGTTGTGGATGATCTTGGTGGCCTTCAGTTGGATGCCAACAGACTTTGCATATGTTCAGTAGGTGAAGACCTTGGGATGGCTGTTCATGGTGCGTTGGCCGTCGACGGAGTTAGTGCGAACGGAACTTCGACAGAGTGCAGACTTTCTTCGGGTCAAGCGCAATCACAGACAACTAGCACGGTGTTCAGTCGAGACGTGCCTTTATCTGACGGTGATTCTGTACTGGGTGTTAATGTGTCACCAAACCCCGTGACTGGTGATACTAACACTTGTAGACTTCTTGCCTCGAGTACGTTCGACCCAGGTACAGATGAGATTTTTGGATATCAAGCGCCGCCATCGATGGCCAGCGAAATCGTCAATTCGGCCGTTGTCCATGCGGCGGATGGAAGCGAGATTTCGTTCAAACACTTGACTTCATCGTCGTCTGAAGGTACAGAGATCGGGCGCGTTGTTTCGCTGCCAGTTGTCGGAACGCCACACGTTATTAAGCTAGTCTCGAAGCCAGTAACACGGCGTGTGTCGTTCGCCGACGATAGTCCCCGTGCGAGACAGCACCGAACGCCGTTTGTTACGGTTCGTATTATCCAAGAACCGCCAGACGTGCCACCGAGGCTTGAGAATCCGGCGGTGCTAGCATTGTTGGAAGCCTACGGCGCAAGCACCGACCAGCTATGGGACGATAGCGACTCGGCAGCGTCGACACAGAGCGACTCCGGCGTTCGTGGACGACTACGCCGGAAGCTATGGCGGCTGGAATTCAATCAGCCCGTTGCCGACTATTGTCGATTTCGTCGCCGTCTGGAAGATCGAAACGTGGCGTTGGAAAACGTTTGTTTGCGTCATGAGCGAGCAGCGAAAGGCAGCTGGGACGTCAGCGGTGGTGATGACAAAGACGACAATGGCAGTCGCCTGGCGGCTTCAGAGTGTCATTTAGAAGTAAGTTTTTTCTATGAGTATTGGGAGTGTCGACCTATTGCCACTGTTGCTAGGTTTGACTTGGAACGATTTTGTCACAACCGAAACGACCGTCTGGCTGAAGCGGAGTGAGCCAAGTTTCCTCAGTTGTGCAAATATGTTTTTGCCCATCTATAACTCATAAAGTAGATTGATTTAGTATCGCAGGTATTTGTTCGACACGTAATAAAACCCAGTTGGGTACCTACCTAACTCCCTGCTAAACTTCTTTTTCACAAAGCCCACACGAGTTTGGAGACTTTATTTTTGGACATTTCAAGTGTCACCATTTTTAGGTTTATAACCCTTGGCCATCGGATCACTGCCCAGGGCACTCCCATCTCCGGGAACTCTCCATGCATTTTGGTCATAGCTAACGTTTTTTTAGGTTTATAACCCTTGGCCATCGGATCACTGCCCAGGGCACTCTGGAAACTCTCCATGCATTTTGGTCATAGCTAACGTTTTTAGGTTTACAACCCTTGGCCATCGGATCACTGCCCAGGGCACTCCGGGAACTCTCCATGCATTTTGGTCATAGCTAACGTTTTTTAGGTTTACAACCCTTGGCCATCGGATCACTGCCCAGGGCTCTCCGGGAACTCTCCATGCATTTTGGTCATTGCTAACGTTTTTAGGTGTATAACCCTTGGCCATCGGATCACTGCCCAGGGCACTCCGGGTACTCTCCATGCATTTTGGTCATAGCTAACATTTTTTAGGTTTATAACCCTTGGCCATCGGATCACTGCCCAAGGCACTCCCATCTCCGGGAACTCTCCATGCATTTTGGTCATAGCTAAGGTTTTCGAGCTATGACCCAAGATTTAAATATTACCCAAACTAAAAAAAATTTGACAAAGTTTTTGCTTGTTGGGCTTGAGTGACGGATTTATAGAGTTATTTAGTCTATTATGTCTTATTGTTTTTAACCTACGTTGTGTATGACATTAACCGCGCGGGACGCAGTGTTATAGAGGCGAAATTTGCTATTCTGTCATCGAAAATAGTCAAATTTTTGAGTATAAATGTATGTAAAAGGTTAAAGTGGGTCTATAGGTTTTCGGGGTTGCTAAATACAATAAAATCAAATGTATTTGCGTGGCGTGCATGTGTTGGGCCCTACAACGTCAAATTACGCTTAAAATGTGTCATTTATATATTTCGACGTTATTCGTCTTTTCAGTCATAAGAAATAAAGCATTCCCATTTTGTTGGGCTTTAACGTGGGATGAGACAGCTTAATTTGGCGACAGGCACTGAACTTGGTTTCCCTTCGGTTGCGCGAGTTAACTATTTTCAGGTATATGAAATTTGTTTGAGATAATTTTATCATACGCCAGTAAAAGTTTGATATTTCAAAACTATGATTTGACTTAGTAATGAAGCCGCTCAAATCGCCGTTGATTGCTAAAACTGCAGCAAAGAATGTTTATAGTTTGTGAGGTTTTCCATATTTTGTTGAGGATCAAAATTTCAAACTTTCCGATATTTTAGTTTACACTTAGAGTTTTTGTTTGTGTGTGCTTAACCGGATATGACAAATATTTCCTAAAGTTTCAACGTTTTTAAACTTCAAACACTGTGTAATAGACTGTCATTCACTATTACAGCTCTATTTATAATGTATATAGTAAGGATTTGAGATACGGATTATTTTTATATGCTTTAGCTCCAAATATTTTGTTCAGTTCAACAGGTTTTCGGTTACAACTCGGCTCAGATTAGAATTCTCCAACGATTTGAACAAATAAAAACTCTTAAAAAATACAGATAATCCAAAAGATGTGCTGGAAATTAAAAAGACGGAAAAAATTTTTTATACTTAAAAATCCTAAATCCGAAAAATGTCAAATTTCAATAGGTTTTTGGTTAGAACTCGGATAGGATTTTCCAATCAATTTAAACAGCTAATAATAAGTTTGATCTGTATGTACAAAAATTTTGACTTCAATATGTTATAGTGGAGCCAGTTTGCGGTGAAAGGGCGAGAATGGGAGTATTTTGGATTGACCGGTATATATATCTGATGACGGGGAAATGATGTACCGTTCGTCATCGCGGTACCAAATATGTATGCCCTAACATTGGAAGCCACGTTCCAACTAAAGCCACGTTCCAACAGTGGAACCAATACCAAACCTCTTTCTAAAAAGCCTACGGGGAAACAGCGTCTTTTCGGTATCCTTATAGAGACTTGTGTGTTAGGAAATTTTTGGAACTGTTCACCGGATACAATGTCAGGATATCCTGGCTCATTATTAGGATGTAGCATATATTTCTTGTCAAGTACCGAAATTTTCTTAAAATACACTTGGGGTCAGGTGGGCCAAGCTGTTTGAACACAGGCCCGTCCAGCGCTTAACAATGTGATTCAAGTCCTTACGTATATGACAATTTTGTTGATATATTTATAATGCATATATTGTTTTAGGGCATCATTCGGGTCAAAAATATAGCCTTCGAAAAGCAAGTCATAGTTCGGCTAACCCAAAACGACTGGCGATCGTTTATAGACCACGAAGCTCTGTATTGCAGTAACATAGTCACTTCCGACAGCCGTCAAACCAACGGGCCCACCACCGTATTCGACACGTTTTCGTTCGATATTAAAATCGGATCGCCCGAATCCATCCACAGCCTCGCATGGCAATTTGTCCATGGCGGAGGTCGGTCGGCGGCTCGAACCGAATTCTGCATCTGTTATCGAGCGTGTCAACAAGAATTTTGGGACAACAACGACGGTCTCAATTATTCGGTTGTTATTAGCACCAGTCGAAGCGACGTCGGTGATGTTGAAACCAGCTTCGATCGTTTGCCGTTGCCACCTCCGCAGAGGCCGACGTTCTTTTCTGACGACTCGGAGGCTGACGACGAACGACGTCAACAACTGTTGCAGCAGCAAACGAATATCTCCAGTGGACGACGACAAGTCGGACAAGGACGTGCGATTGCGTCGTATGCGCGACAGCTTCGCCTTCAGACGTCGCTTGTCGGAATGTCGTCGTCGAGGCGATATTCGTCGCTTCCATCGTCGCCCCGTCAGCTACAACAAGAACAACGTCTCCCTAATAGCGGTTGGGGTTTACAACAGCGACCGCTGCAGCAGAGAACTAGCCATCATGGGGGAATTGTGAAAACGTCCCCAGGCGACGTCGGTAGCTTGACATGGCCGCTCTGTTTGTCACCCCCTGTCGAGATGGAAGCCCCACCTCCGTATTGGTGATCGATTCACCGGCTAACACTTTTGGACACAATGATGGTCACTTTATATGCATGGTGGGTCGTATAATCGCCATGGCTTCCTAAATCCCACCCGGCACGGAAGCTTGAGGCTGGGAAGCCGTCGGAATAGACATGAGAATTGTGTAGGGCTCGAACGTTACACTGTGCGCGTCTCTTCTAGTCGACTTCACAGTGTTCTCTGTTCAACCCAACTGTAGTCATTTGTTCGTGACGGTTCCAATGTATTAGTTGTTGGGTCATTTTAGGGATGCCATAATGTAATCGAGCATAAGTGCATGAAACAATGAATCCGCATCAACCCTTTAGTCCGCAGTTTCAGGGACACGAACAGCCTGCGCAGTTAATTTTGGAGTACCTCATCCTGCGGCCGGACACTGTTGGCTAGCTGCTACGACAAAGGTTACGGCCAATACGCGCCCATCTAACAACGGGACTCGCCCACAATTATTTATTTTGAGTTTATGGCATTTATATATCAAATTGCTTACGATTCTTCATAATATTATATATCTAACGTGCCCGACTCATAACGTTCTGGATTTTGATTGATTTCTTTTTTGATCACAAGGGAACAAAATTTTTTGATTGTTACACGTGTGAAGTTTTAATATTAACCGATTTTAGCTCTGTGCGTTCAGCTATGTTCAAGTTTATTTTGATATATCAAGAGTGCATTAGGGGACACTTCCCTGCACTAACATGTTAGCCCGTGTTTGATGATACGGGTCTGGTGAGGATTGACCCCCAATTTCTTGGGGGTCCGTTTATAAGCAGCTGCTGGTTCAACCGACCCTCTCCCAGAAATTGGAGGGGTTCGACCGGCCTCCCGCAAAACTGGCTGAGGGGGAGAGTCCGAACAACCCCCCAAAAAACTGGGATGGGGTCCGAGCTACCGCCCCAGAAATTGGAGGGTCAGGCCGAAAACGCCCGTATCATCAAACACGCGCTAACATGTGAGTGCATGGAAGTGTCATACTCTTCCTAATGCACTCTAGATAATATCAATACTTGCATGTAATTATCTTTTAATGGTTTTATTATTTCGGAACGGTTGATAACATCGTATAATTCATATCCGAAAGTCTGCGACGACGGTGGCTTTTGCGAAAAATTTCTATTTTGACCTTGTCCTTAAATCGCTATTGTTTCTTGGCGCTTTTGACCGCTTCTGTGATCTAAGCGTGATTTAATGGTTTTAAAATGGTCAGAAAAGCCCGGCCTGTGTTCCATATTTTGGTACGTATGAGTCCCACAAGTTATGATTGTGCCCACACCATCTCGTCGATTTAAAAATTCTCCAACGCAAACTCAAACGTATTAATAATCGTTGGGTTACTTTGAACTTCACGTGTGGTTTTTTGTAGATTTAAGACAGTTTCTCTGTTCTCGTCGCAATAATCCAGGCCACATTCATTGTCGAACGCGATATACTATGATCATTTTTTATGTTTAATTTCCATAGTTCGTTGTTAGCTAGTAGCAAGAGTCGATGATGGTCGACCCTGCTGAAGAGTCACACTCTTCAGATTTTCTCTATTACCGACCGTCGCACTGCGGGTCGTCACTTGACCGTGTCCTTAGACCCCAACCATGTTGTTGGACGACCAAATTCGGACACCCCCAATTATTGTTGACCTCTAAAGTCAGACCCAAGGGTTCCTGGGAGTCGAGAAGATAAATTTTCGAAGCTTTAACAAAAACTGTCGACCCCTAGGCAACGTAGATATGTTTTTGATGAACCAAAAACGGAAGAGTTTGAATTTTGTGGTCAAGACGCTGGGCGAAGTCTACATTTGGTAGTCCATAGATTTTGTGATCGAATATCCTGGTTGTGGTCTGGATTTGGGGGTTAAAGAATATGATGGGGTGGTCCGGGAACCTGCGGTGGGACATCGGTCCAATAACACGGCTGGGGTAGTCAAGTTTGTGACCCGACATCTGTGTTACAAACGTGGAGGGAAAGTTCGGAAACGTACCGCGGTCGATAATGTAGAAAAGCTGAGTAGTGCCACAGGGTTCAGCATCATTGCTATTAAAATTATTGTCTTCTTCGAATTGTTGTATATTTATTGAGTCAATCTAATTGGCGGTCAGTTGCCCTAACTGAGGCTATGTTTACATACTTGTTTGTACAATATATATTTCTTCATATCAGTTTGTAAAATATTTTGTGGATCATTTCCAATGCTCATGGCAGTCCTGGTGGTTTTGTTTTGACACCAGGTCACGGCCTTACCACCACGCCTGGCGGAATGGATTTAGAACCAGGCCGTTGCTTGGGTTTAAATTTTTTATCGTTTCGGAGTGCAGACGTGATTGTTTTGCATAATTATGACTATATATAACTGACAACATGGGTATTCTATATGGTAGCGACTACAGCCCTTCTCTCCCAGTTTATGCGGTGGGCAAATATTGAGTACCCACAAAAAACCCATTGCGGTAAAAAATACCAGACAGGGATTGAAATAATTAGCCCTACGGTTCTTAATTGTTTCCTTGCCTGATAAGTCTTTTGTCAGGTTTCGACCATCGCCGTCTAGGTTCTTTGGGACTGCTCTGAAGGAATCTATCAGGGTAGTCTATAACCCCTAAGAACATATGGCCGTAGCAAATACACGCCCGAAAAACTTGTTGGGGTACGCCACTGAAATCCTTTGCCGAAGAACAACCAGAGCATCGAATAAGACGCAGAAAATGTATATGACCAAGTATCAGACCCAGCTACCAAATCTTTATTACGGACTAGGCGGGATTTCTTTATACCATTAGCGGTATTCGTTCAGTTTGGCATCCCTTTTTATTTACAGCTTGGAGCCGTAGGACTTTCTTACAAAGCTGACCCGGACTTTGGGTTTCAGCTAACCAACTCCCTACTATTTGGCCGAGCAAAAGTCGGCACTCATCGTCTGAGTAGGCCTAACTCAATTTTTGGGACAGCTACTACTGGACTGACAATAATTGTTATGTTGGCGGTGAGTCGTGGGATTATACAATGCGTCCATGCGTGTGCACTGCCGGCGCTCCTTAGCTCAGTGCAGCATGTCATGATGGGTCTTTTCTGTGGGGTCAAGTGGTCAGGGGTGGTCCTGTAGACGCGTGTAGGTACTGTTATTGGGATGCAGAGTGAATGCTTGTTTTATTATCCCAAAAATTGACCAATGAATGCGGTTTTTCTAGTTTCACTTGTATATATGTCAGATTTCGAAAAACAAGACGCCCGAGTAAAGAAAATCTGGGTGGGAGTTGAGTGGCTCAGCAGGGTCCGTCCATCCATGAAACTGGGCTTCGAATGCCGCAGCGTCATGGAATGCATATTTTGAACTTTGAGGCATTAAACCGCACTGTCCATGTTGTCCACCCCGAAGACATAATAATAGCTATCATTTTTACAACGTAGGTTGTTTAAGTCAAGTTTCGGTTCCGTTTATGAAATTTACTGTCCCAGTTCCGGCCGTTACTTTCACCAAATGTGCATTAGAGAAGAGTATGACACTTTCCCGGACTCCAATCTTAGCCTGCCTTAGATGACGAGGCCGTTTTCAGCCTGATAGTCCGCATAGTTTTAGTGCGGTGTCGTCGTGCACAGATGCCCCCCAGTTTAAAGTGGGGTAGGTCGGACCCTCTTCATTTTGTGGGAGATAGGATAGACCCACGCCAGTTTTGAAGGGATCGGTTTACAAGCAACTAGCGGTTCAACCGATTACCCCCTCAAAACTAGGGGTTTCCACCTACCCCACCACCACGTAATGAGGGAGTCCAGCCTAACCCCCGTAGAACTTAGAGGGTTCTGTGCTTGACGGCCCCCATTAAAACGGGCGGGAAGGATCTGGCCGAAAACGCCCGCGTGATCAAACACGGGCTAACATTAGACTGCAGGGAAGTGTCATAGTCTTCTGTAATCCACTGCGGTTGTCACTGATATATATTTTCGCAGCGTGGCAGTGACAACGTAACCCTGTAAGTATGGCCCATAATCGATTAGATTGTCGTATCGTATATATATAAAGCTGCTTCTGCTCAATCATTGTATAATTGGTTCCTATTATGTCATGGCTATTTATGTTTCGCCGTTTGTTGCTCAATTATTGTTCTTCTTCATTTGTCTTTTTATCTTTTTGGGCTCATTCTGTTGTGCCTGTCATTGTAAAACTTTGAATGGAATAGGGCCTTGCCCCATTGCATGCTGTCCCGAACGCGAAATTTGTTAAGCCCACATGGGCTGGTTGAAAAAAGGGAAAGCCTGGGCTCATACATATTCGATCTCGATGACAATGTTTGAATCCGGAAACAATTTAATATCTAATAGGTATCGTGTATGTGACAAAAGTGGAAACAAAATTAGTATTGACTCGAGCCAACAAGAACACTGTGGTTTCCTGGAAACTCCCCAATTTTGTAAAATGATTTCCTAAATGGGTGTGTCCCACTGTGTATTTTGGAATTGAGACTGTGGTATCCGGCGCACCCAACTACCATAATACGTTCCTTCGAAGCAATCGATTGCCTTTCCTTTACTCATGATAACAGTATTTGTTGCTGGGAAACGACTTTCTAAAGCTATTATAGCAATTGGTAAAATGGTTGGGTCCTTGTATAACTCAAAAACCCTAGTCGTCCCTCGGGTGCCATGGATACCAGGTTCGTTACCACCGATCCAACTTTGGGTTACAAACTGAGCTTTGTCCCAGGCGGGCAGAGTGACGAAGATTCCCCTTCAGATTAAATCACAGGATTTCAATCGAGAATGTTTCGAATTTGAGCTAAAGTCTTCAGAACCTTACTTCAGATTTATATACGCGCTTGGGTTTCTCACGTATATATAAAGCGTATTTATTGTTGTTCTACAGTTTTACTTAATTTTTGCCAAACCTCCCCGTGTTTTTCAAACATTTCCCCAATTCCTCCTAGTTGGTATCAATTTTTCGCAAGCTTGGGCCAATTGCAAGCTTGGCCCAATTTTCAAAAAAATTTTGGGTTTGAGCTTTCTGGGTAGGGGTAAATGTGGCTTGAGGGGGGTCTGAAATTTTATATACGCGCTTGGGTTTCTCACGTATATATAAAGCGTATTTATTGTTGTTCTACAGTTTTACTTAATTTTTGCCAAACCTCCCCGTGTTTTTCAAACATTTCCCCAATTCCTCCTAGTTGGTATCAATTTTTCGCAAGCTTGGGCCAATTGCAAGCTTGGCCCAATTTTCAAAAAAATTTTGGGTTTGAGCTTTCTGGGTAGGGGTAAATGTGGCTTGAGGGGGGTCTGAAATTTTATGAGGGTAACTGCCACTATGGACACCTCCTGTTGATACATTATATTGTCGGCATTGTGTCCTAGGTTTTAACGGATGTATTAGGGATTCGAATGCTGCGCAGCTATCCATATTCTCTATTTGTTTGCTCAAATCATAACTGTATGACATACTTTGCAATGAAAGTATATTTATTTCGTTTATATGTTTGGTTTTTGTCGTAACATTGGACGCAAGATCGATCATGTTTTTGTTGCTGGTATTGGCCCGACTATTAAGCCAAGCTATCGTGTTTAATCGCAATCGCAGCATTTTTTGGCTCGAGATTTGCCGAATCAATTTTAGTCATAACGAAACGGTCTGTTTTGTTAGGAAAATGGTGGCTGGATGCCGGGAATTAATCGCAACTCTGGATCCAACTGTTGATGTCTCGCACTTAATCGCTGTTCTAAGACGACCTTATTCGTTGCATCGCACAAGTGAGTGTTTCACCCTGATGCTTTCTGATATTACATACATTATAATTACTCGTCTCTGATCACTACGCTCATTTTTTTCAGTTTAGCTTAAGCGAATACCAGAAGTTGTTTTAGTAATTTTAGCACGTACACGGGTTGGTGAGATTTCGAGATGCCAAGGCGGGGGTACCTAAACATGGCGTAAGGTCCTGCAATTTAGAACCAAGTTTCGTTTCCCTACTAAACGCGGGGCTTTCCAATTTAGGTGGCTTGACATTGTCAAGTACCCCTGGTCAAGGCGTGTCATCCTTTACAAAATTTTGGGGTCATCTCCCTGGTTCATCGCCGTAAAATATATTAATTCCATCGGTAAAAGCAATTCCAGTTGACATTGAAAATGACCAAATTCTTTACTAATATTTCATACTGAAGCTAAACAATTTCATAAATTTTGTCAAAACTTGCTTTTACCCTCTACCAGAGGCATCAGCATTTCTGATGCGATTTTTAACCGTTTTACCAAAAAACACTGAATATTATCAATTTATAAAATTTGAAACTTTTCCGGTATTTTGCAGCTCCTAAAATACAGGGCGCCACCTGATTATAAACCAGGGAGCCTCACGGATCCGTTTAGCATTAGTGAGCCATTAGCAAGAACAGCCCTGTCAAACTCGACTGGTGTTTTAGAAGCTCCAAAAGCACCTACATATATAGGTCGTTTGTATCTTGCGTTTTCTCTTTAAACACGAGTTTTTATTATTAGGAGCCGAGCTGAGCCTGGATTTCCATCGTAAGAGCTGGACGTAGTTAATGAAGAGCCAAGCCAGAGCCCGGCACTTTCTTACCTGTGCCAAACGCGACCTACAACTTTGCTATGTAATTATTAGTATATTTTTGCCACAGCAGTTGCTTTCGAGTTATATGTAATAGGGTGAAATTTTCAAACTTTTGGGTGGGTGAGTGTCTCACTCGTTGGAGACGAACCATGTAGGGTCATATAACCCTATACAAAACCTAAAGTGTTTTAAATGTATATACAATGAAAATGTTCCGTATTACTGGATGTGTACGGTTCCACAAATTTTCAAACCTCTCTGTTATGCTTAAGGTAATTACTATGTTACACGACCAGAATGCAAAAAATTACCGGGGGCATGCGTGGAATCTAGTAAAAGCCACAAATTTTCAAATTTGTTGATTTCAAGTAATAGCCGCAGTGGGACTTGTGGGGAGGTCTTTTAGTCCAAAAGTGGATGATCTGAACAAAATTGTGTTCTTTCCAAGCAAAAGTGTAACGAAGTGATTGTCTTTAAGAGAAGCGGAGACATGCCAAAGTCATTCCGTAGAAATAATAGCAGATTTTCTTAAAGCATTAGAAGAACGCGTCCTTGGTTTTCACGTCTAGTCACCATTTTTACGAATCTTTACTGTCGAAACAACTATATATAAATTCAAATATATAAAATTCAAAAATTTTTGGCTTACTACTCCTATTGATTGAGAGTAATCCTGGTCGAAATTCTTTATAATGTCTAGGTTGATCACAGTTGTGGCACGACTGTCTTGTGATTCATTTGTGGGTCCGGATGTAGGTAATGCTTGTGTGGACCCTGAGATGGGCTTCCGGTCGAAACCCCTCGGCTCGGCACAAAATTTCTCGGATGTTTTTGAAAATCCTTTAAATTCTTAAAATATCAATGATTAATTGTATTACTTTTAGGCTCACTGTCTACGCCATGACATTGTTTCCGACCAAACACCCACCGGTCGTCAGGTCGTCGTCCTTGCTTAATCTGTGCCCGCTCAAGATGGTGGAAGCCTTGGGTCAATTTGCTCGGGAACAGGATCACAAACTGTCTCCGACGTGAACTATGTATCATTTTCGGCTGGGTTTGGGCCCATGATAATGCTTTGTATTTATTCATATTGTGGATGAATTATGATTTTGTTTTGGGGTTTTGTATGGCGGATTCACACGATTGCAGTATTTTTTATTTTAAGCATGAAACCGTATCTTGTTTGTTTTTTTAGAATTGTTTCTTCATGAAATACATTTCGGCAGTCAATTTTCAAGGGATGCGAAACATTACCTGTGCCAATGTGTAAACATTGAACGATTTCCAAGAGCAAAAATGTCGTTTTCGGCTAGACATGGGAACCACAATTCATCACCGCCGTCAGAGTGATTTGAATCTTCTGTTTGACACCACCCGGATCTGTGGTTCCAACGCCAAAATTTGACCCACGTTCATAGTGACTTGCCTACTGACCCGGGCTGGAACTTATAATAATTGTTCGGGAAATATTTTGCTCGCAGATTCAATGCGTTCGGTGAATACGACACGATCGTCTGTATTGTCTCAATCGAGATTTAATTATTCTAATATCTTTTGTTGTACCAAGTACCTACTGTTCCTTTTCGATCGAATGCAATTATGTATTTCTTGGTTTTCACAGTGTTGCGGTTTTTTATAATGTTGCCTTTTTAACGTTTTACCTGTTGAGCCATTGTTTAATATTCCTGATTATGATCCCGAACACCTCTAACAAATCGTGCATGATCGGTCGATTAGCTGTCTCGGCTAGCGATGCTAATTGAGGTTGGCGATATACCCAGATGTAGGTAAAACCAGGTGACAAAACCGACTCGGTTCGCCTTTGCACAAACTATGATTTGGATAATAAAAAACTTTCACTCTTGAACACATATAGCAATCGGTGCAAAAAAAACATAGCATCCGTACACGCGTACTAGTTTTTCATTGGTCTGGTAAAAAGGCGATCAAAGCTTCGCTCAGAGATCCGATCCCATAGTGATTCATATGATTTTGCAGGTCCAAGTTAAGCTGAAGTCAGCAACGTTTTGTCTCTTTAAAAACACCCTGACGTTTGACAGTTGAGTATATTTTTTCACTTTCCCTAGTTGTCCCACACAACCTCATGTCCTTGCAGCCTCCATCTGAAGTAGTGGGGAGGGTCTAAAATGAACAATTGCGACTAGCCCGATCCATATCAGTTCAAGGATTGGTTACCACTGTTTTGGGGCCGTACATTCTCGTCCATCGGGGCTTAAAAATCGAATTCTGTTTTACTCAACTCTGTGAAAAATAGGCTGTCCTCTCACCACACATCTCTTCCCTAAAGCCAAAACTATAACCTCATCAGAAACGAAAAAGCTGAATCCATTTGTATTTCAGTAGAATCCATCAAGGTTGACGGGTAATAGGGTGTGACCGCTGTTGGAGTAACATGCCTCTCGGGTAACTGCGACAGGAGAATTTAGAGCGTTGGAAAGCGACAAAACCCTTTTGATGTCGTTTGTTAATGTTTTCACGGGGTGTTGCGATTGTATATTTTGTCGAATTGCAAAATTGGGTAATTTGCTATAAATTTTGTACAATTATTGATTTGCTGATATATATTTTGGTAAATGGAAATGTGATTATATGTTTGTACCAATTATATATTAAGCAGTTTTTCGGTGAATATCGGAACCGCAATCAGATAAAATTGTCCTGGAGCAAAACATTTCAGTTTAATTTTTCTGTGGAGGTTTTCTTGTAAAGTTTAGCCCTTTGATGCACGGCGGAATTTGTGTATTGCCGAATGTTTGAAACTTACGTCCTCGCTACGGATCGAACCTAGGTTATATGGGTGAAAGTTGCGCAAGCTAACCACTGAGCCTATCTAGGAGCAGTTGCTGGGTTGCTTAAGGAATTTCACAACGCGAGCGAGTAATAACGCACATGCAAGTATACAGCATGCGACAAGCATACTTAGCACGCCGTTTTGCATACACGTTGGGTTCATTTGGACCCAGTGTACATGAAAGGGTTAAGCTATAGTATTCGAGGCTACACATATCCGAAAGTCTTTAGCTTATGAAACCTAAACGACATGCTAAAATAAAAAAAATTTTCTATATCATGACGTTTTCGAATTGTTTTCATGGATGTAATGTTCTTTTGGTATGATTGAAGACGTAACATCCATCATTTTGAATATATGGGACCATCCGTAGAGCCTTAATGACGCTTTTTAGAATCGTATTATTGACGAAACATGGCATTTTATTCTGTAAGCTGCTTCGCTTTTCGAAATCAAGTTCGCTTCCGGTATCGCCGACTGATTTTTACATTTACCGTTTTCGTTGTTTTTTCTTTTTAACTAACGATTATAATAATAATATTTAATGTTCTTCTGGATGAAAGGTTTGTATTTTTGGCGTTTATTATACAAATTTAGAAGCGATTGCTCATGTTAATATTATTAAAATCTTATCACCTTTATATTACAAATACATATAGCGCTAAGTAAAATTTAAGCATATTCAAGTGAGGTTTGCTTCAAAGAGCGGAATCAGCCATGATAGCAAAACGCATTGTTGTGGAATCAGCAAACTTGGTGTTACAGTTGACAAAGAGGCGAAAGTACTACAACTGCTGGGACTCGAGATAAATTTTCGACATGCTTTGGGACACAAATTCTAGACAATTTTGGGGGTGCGCACTTTCAGCGGAAGGAATCGACAAATTACCCCTAGGCTCCAAGCGATAATCCTACTATTCGTATATGTGGTTGAGACGTTTGCTTATACGGGAGTGAATGAACAACCTTAAAGAAATAGTGAATTGAATAAATCTGCCTTTAGATACATGAACTACTAGACACCGGCTACGACGGATTCGGATCGTACCGGTTATCTCCAATTTTAAAGGTACAGATAAAATTTTGGTATCAATCGATTCAGCTAGTTGAGCTGCTTCAGAAAATACCCATTTTACCTACATTCCTGACAATTTTTTTCGATTTTTTGAGGTAAAATGGTCCAAAGGACGTAATCGTGGTCCTTGGGAACCCAAAATTTTTTTATATTTTATATTGGAATATGGTCATATTGGGTACCATTCGACTCGACTTGAGAGAAATCTGTTGGTGTGGGGGATAACCGAAAAGACCCAAGGATTCTCCGGGTACGAACCTTACTGTACAGTCTGAATGTGCATTAAAAACTTAGTGTTTAAATTTTATGTTATGTTCAGCAATTTCCATGGTCAGATAAAGTCAACCATACGGTCGAGTCTTATCGGTGTAATTAATTCATTAGACCGAACATGTTTCTGTGCAAGAAATTCATTTATTGTACAAGTAAGAACGGTATTTAAAAGCTTATTTTTCAAGCTGTGAACAGTAAAATTTCCTGTATGATCGCTTCTGAAAAAGTGAACGCCTCGTTACTACTGTAATAATGCGATATTTACGTTATAAAAGATCCATTATGTGCAAGCTTTACATCCCAGTAGTCTACAACTGCATACCCTCCAGCGGTAGAGAACTCAATATTAACGGGTTTTTTTGGGTTAAGTCCTCCACCCAACCCAAAATTCATCATTTTTGAAGATACAGCTATAATTGAATTTTAGTGGAACGAGAATTATCAATTTTGGCTCTGGAGGGTGTGTTGAGGAGGTCCTGTTTGTGTGTGTGTCGCACCTGGATCTCGATAACGGTTGGGCGGATTTTGATGCACAATAGCTCATCCGAACCGCAATGGTCGATTTAGGTGTAGTGACGGAGCCCGAATTTTGAATTTTTTGCCGTGAGAAAATTTATAGGGCAAAATGACGTCATTTTGGCCCATTTTTCGGACACCCCTCCAGTTTTTGCGACTTTTCTCAATAAGTACACGAGGTATCGGCAAACTAATAGGCCTATTCCATGTAGCCTTACCAGAGCTTTCCAATGATATATAACCAAGTTTTTCAACTACTTCCCAATCTGGAGTCTATAAGTTTATAGTTGGCGCCAAATTTCATATTTGGTGAAAAGCGTGGGAAATGCACCTAAATGTGTGTTTTTTGTTGATTTTAGCGTCTTATAGTACACATTGCAATTAAGGGACACCTTCAGTGAGACCGTATGTATTTAAGGGACATACAAGTACACATTGCAATTAAGGGACACCTTCAGTGACACCGTATGTATTTAAGGGACATACAATTTAAAACCTCTCTAGCTAAATAAATATCAAACCTACAACACTAAAGTTTGCACTATTGGAAAGCGTATATACTAGGCTCTGTTTGTACCAACTCTCAGATGTTTATATTTTTTCTATAGTGAAATATATTTGCATTAATATTTTGTCCCTTATTTCCCCAAAATAGGGTTAAAACTACTAAAAGTTACTAGTGTCCCTTAATACCATATATCCCTTAATACCATATGTCCCTTAATACCAATGTGTACTATATATGGGGTTTTCTGGGCAGATAAACTCATTGCAAGTGTTTAAACTATTGTTGGGCAAATAATTTTTACACTTCTGGTTCATACTTGGCATAAGAAATAACGTTTTCGCAATTTTTGTTGAGAAGTCGTGGGAAAAGCACCTGAATTTGTGTTTATTGTTGGTTTTAGTGTCGGATATAGGGTTTTCTGGGCCGACAAACTCATTGCGAGTGTCAAAAATATTGTTGGGCAAATATTTTTTACACTTCTGCTTCGGGAGATTGTTCTCACCACTCGAATTCTGGCTCGCAAGAGAACTTCACTAGTTTTAGTATTACTCAACTCAGCTGGATGAATTAGTTCGGAAAATGTCCATTTTGGCAATTCTTATGACATTGATTTTAGGTTCCCCTTGGTTGCCATGACGCAAAGTCCCTATGCGATCAGAGTCGGCGCTGGTATGTGGGTGCGTGTCCGCACTATGGTGTGAGGGAGTTATATATTAGGTTTTTACGTATATATTTACGGTACATATTTCATAACCTTTCCTGGTTTTCCGCCACTCCTTATTACTACGTGTCCGTTTATTTTTATCCAAACTATTTTATTTTGTGATATAATTAGGATTTTTCATCTGCAAGGTGCCAAACGTTGGGACTGTACCCGCCATCCAACATTTGTGACCTGGTCAGTAAATGTCAAATTTAGGTTACAAACCCTCATGACCCAAACTGTCTGAGCAATGAAAATGTAAACGAATGTGCTCTACAAAAAATTCGTTGAGTGTCTGAAAGTTTACAAGAAGTCCTATAATTTTGGATGAAGTTTTTTTCATGCAGAAAGCGATTGCAGTGAATAATTTCAGTATTCTGTCCATAGCAATAAACCATCACACAAACAAGCCGATTTACACTAATTCTGAGTGCCAAATTGAATTTCAGAAAGCATTTCTAAAGCTTTTGTACTACACTACGAAATATTTGGGATCCCAGTAATTTGGGAAATATCTTCTAATCATAAGTTTGAAAAAATTTGTACCATCAGATTTTCGGCCTGAGTGGCGCTAGAAAAAAGAGCAGCTTAGAGCGAGGGTTCGGAGGGGGCAGCCTATCGACTTAGGCTTAGTGTATGTCTCATATAAGGAACATTAGTGTAGGCTGAGGTTCATTATATCGAGAACGGAACGACCTATATTATATTTTTATCACTCAGGATTAGTTTGACCAGATTTTCTAACCTGGGTACCAAACATTTGGTAGTTACGTCTCACGTATTTGCACTGTCAATCTTAGTTTTGAATGTTAAGAATTCTATTAATTATTATTAACCCTTTCATGCCCGAATTAATTTGTGTATCGTGCAATGTTTGACAAACTCAAGCCTGCGCCAGGGATCGAACCCGAAACGCACGGATGAAACTTGTGTGCGCAAACCACTGAACTATCGGAGAGCTGTTGCTCGGTTCCTTAAGCAACCTCACAATGCGACCGACTAACAACGCACGTTCAAATGTACGATATGCGACAAACTCAGTAGACACAACGAGTCGCAATGTGTGTTGGGTCCATTTGGGCCTAGTGGGCATGAGAGGGTTAAGGACTAAATTTCCTTAAATTGATGCAATGGAAAATATTGCCTAATATTAAGATCATGGCGTATCCTTGATATTTGGGTGCAAGATTTCCCAAATTAGAAAGGACGTTGATTCAAAATAAAAAAATTTCCTTTCTTTTACACTTGAGGGAAATCTTTTGGTGCTAAATATTTACAAAATATACTGCTTAACGTTAAGAAATAATATACCTAGTACTAAATATTAGGGAATATATTCCTTATAATGTCAAGAAGCACTACAGTTTTAACCCTTTAACGCTCGGTCTACTTTGTCTATCGTGCAACGTTTGACAAACGCAAACCGATGCCGCGGATTGAACACCAATCTGATTGGTGAGAACGGCGTGCGCAAACCACTGAGCTGTCTAGGAGCTGTTGCTCGGTTTCTTAAGGAATCTTGCAAAGGGAGCGAATTACAAAGTGCATGCAATACTCGGTTTACGCAACGCGCTATTGCAACGCAGTGCGCTATTGCCAATCGGCAGAGTTGTGCATGAAAGCGTTAATACATTTCCTATTTTCTCAGCATGATTCGCTACATGAATTCAAAGTTCCAATAATTGCTTTCTCAGCTCTCATAATATATTCGTAAAGGACAAAATACGGAATGAAGCAGATGTAGTTAAACCAAGCATTTTCGATAAGTTTTGGAACACAATTACAAAAATTTGACTACTTTTTTAGAACACACACATGGGTTTTCAGCACTTTCTTGAGTTTGCTGAATCTAGTTGTGCCCAATTTAATTTGAAAATTAGGATGGGTTGCCATAACCCCAAAGTAATATTATATAGTCGAAGATCAGACCGATTTAACGGATAACAACAATCAGCGGCGTTGCACTGATCTACTGATCATGCCGGAGTGAGCAAGAAAAGTACAAACACGTCTTTACTCTACGCGATCTTATCGCTTGACCAGTTGATGAAACTCCATTTCACTGGAGTGCCCCTAAGCTGAGCCCATTTAGGATATCAGTGGATGCGAAATTTTAAACTATTTCATATGCTGTCATACGTTTCCTGCCTTGCTTCAACGATATGAAACAGGAGTGCGTCCGCGTTGCCCTTCCGCTTTGAGCAACTTGAGATTTCTATTATATGTTAGCCTGATCCTCTTACTTGCAATATGGCTTAATTCAACTTGTATACCTAGGGGCTCTCCTCACCCCAATTTCATTTTGACATGCGACGCGGAACTTCGTAGTATTGCTCCCCAGACACTAGATTATCTCTTTCAAAAAACGGACCTTTGTAACCACGTGGGTTTGTGCCAGTAACGTCCGAAAAAATAATGCTGCCGAAGACGTCGGCCACATGCAGCCAGATAGTAAAACTCAAGTTGGCATTTCGGGTACCAATATTCGGGGCAGAGTTATGACGGAGACAGCGCAATGAGTGTACGCACGCTGTGTTTCTCATGTCCTTAATCTGGCTCTATCGCATCCTGTGCTCAAACTCAAATCCGCAATGCTCTGGCACGATTAGAATAACATCCGCATTTTTAAACAATCAGCTAAACGATCTACTATCCTAAAGGAATGTGTAACAACAGCCATGCCAGCTTCAAGACAGTATGTGACACACGATGGGTGGAGAAACATGATGCAGCCGTTGTTTTTGTAAAGTTGCTGCTTCCAATTGCGGCAGCTCTAGAAACGTTATACGAAACCCGTTC
The DNA here is from genome assembly GCA_030248225.1 of Trileptium ribeirensis. Taxonomy (NCBI): domain Eukaryota; kingdom Metazoa; phylum Nematoda; class Enoplea; order Enoplida; family Thoracostomopsidae; genus Trileptium; species Trileptium ribeirensis. Next base: position 27,682 of record JASANE010030162.1, on the reverse strand, counting down.
AGCAGCTTCTGAAGCATCGGCTCGAAATCTTCATACTGCTATCCACAGCGGCGAATATTTGTAATCGCAGCCACTGTTATGGAGCACATCAGCAGTCTTTTGTTGCCGCTCTCAAAAATCCTCCATTTGGGACCCTGTGTGAGAACGTGCTGATGTAGATACAAGATTTCAATCGCTGTATGAATAACAATAATGAACGCGCAACGCAATTGCGAGAAGTTTAGTGTGGACATAGGAATCCCACGGCCCGGGCGACAGCAGCACCACGGCAGTTATGTAGCTGACAATCCAAAAGATTGTTTCGACTCTCAGTTTATGTCCCATTTCTGGACCACGTCATAATAGAGTTAGATGTGCGCTTCGCAGATCTCCGCGATAGATGTGATACGCTGTGGTCGTTTATTGTCGGTCAGAAGGAACGCCCGCCAGTCGACAATGTGACAACTGTTGTTTTAGTAGTATTTTCGTTCCTTTCAGTTTTAGCTATTACTTATTTGTTATTGGTAAAATGGTGCAAATAGTCTATGAAACACTAGAGAACAGTAGCTGTAGCATCAACTTTCGTCGGGGTCCTATGTTGCATTTTTTGCAAAATTCAGCAAATCTCGTTTGTCATTGAAATTTTGACATTTGTAATGTTATTATAATTTGAGCATACGAAAACGAAATTTAACTTCAATATCTACTAACAAAGGGTAGAGTTGACGTATGATTATGGTTGTTAATTCACGAAGAATACGATAAACTTGCACGGTCATAACAATAGATTTTATGCTATGAGCAAGCTACGTTACAGTACGTTATACGTTAGGCACATCTTTATGTGAATTTTGCATTGTTGTTGTTCGGCTCGACAGTTGAACGGCTCCAGTATGCTATCCAAATTTGCCAATTTTAGACATATTCAACGGATCTCAATGACATTGGGTCAAAACTGAATACGAACTGTGGGTGAAGCAGTGACGAATTGTGAAAGACGACATTTCCGAAAATGCTCTCTCTGCTCTGAGCGCCTATGATCTTTCCTTGTTTCCCAATACATACAGGTCCTCAAGACCATATATCGCTGCCGGCTTCAACAGCGACAACTGAACGGTCTTTCAGTACACTTCGGCGTCTCAAATGTTAGCTCAGGTCGACTATGGTTGAACAGCGCCTTACGGGTTTATCCCTAATGAGTGTACATCGCGATAGAATTGTTGCGTCAACAGCGACAACTGAACGGTCTTTCAGTACACTTCGGCGTCTCAAACGTTAGCTCAGGTCGACTATGGTTGAACAGCGCCTTACGGGTTTATCCCTAATGAGTGTACATCGCGATAGAATTGTTGCGGTTTCAGACATTATTGATACGCTAGTGGCCGACAAAGAGCGGAGACTTGATCTTATGTGGCCATAAGATCTGTTTAAACTTATATTGACAATTTGCCCTATTTCTGCGTGTTCAATTGCGTGACTAAACTTAAAGCGCGTCCACCGACCATTCTATTTTGTCATTTTCAAAAAATCCTGTTACACAACTGTTTGTAGCGTAACGAAAACTGGTCAAAAAGCGTTCCCAACAGAATAATACTCTACTATAAGCGAGTCTTTTCGGTTGTCCCCCAGCCGGAATTTGGTCAATTTTAAAGATACAGATAAAATTTTGGTACCAATCGTTTCAGCTCGACGAGCTGATTCCGAAAATTCCCATTTTACCCACATCCCTAACAAATTTTTTTTTCGTTTTTTTGAGGTCCCAATGGTCCCTTCCCCCTTGGGAACCCAAAAATTTTTTGTTCGGAATATGATCATGTTGGGTACCATTCGACTCGACGTGATGAGACACATCGACTGGTGAGTAATTTATTTAAATCTACCCCGCCGTTAGAAAGTAATGAGAGCCCAAGTAACCCTGAGGGGCAGAAATAAAATGCAGGCCATGCCGTTCTGGGTATACTAAGCCTAAGCCTTAGTCTTAGCCTAAGCTAAAGTCTTTATATGAGACATACACTAAGTTTAAGCCTAAGTCGGGGGGCCGCCGCCCCCCCGAACCCCCCGCTCTAATTTCTAACGTTATAACATACGGCCCGTCAGGGTTACTTGGGCCCTCATAACTTTCTAACGGTGGAGTAGATTTCAATAAATTACAGACCAGTCAACTTGTCTCATCAAACCGAGTCGAATGGTATCATATTCCCAAGAAAAAATTTTCGGGTTCCCAAGAGGGGACCATTGGGACCTAAAAAAAGCGAAAAAAAATTTTCAGGTATGTGGGTAAAATGGGTATTTTCTGAATCAGCTCATCGAGTTGAATCGATTGGTACCAAAATTTTATCTTTTTTCTTCAAAATTGACGAAATTCCGGCTGGGGAGGATAACCGAAAAGACCCCTATAAACGAGACATTTTGTGTTCGGGAACATTTTGTGAAAATTGATCAGTTTTTAACGAACAAAAATGTGTCAAAATTGAATTAGGTTCGCGAACATTACTGTATAAAGTGTAGACTCGATTCGTTTATGACATAAAATCTACGTTAAATTTGCTCGGGAACAAAGACTTGCCCTAACTTAAGGCAGGTAAGAGTTACTTAACAGTTTTTGGCAGAATGTAAAGCACCAAATTTGAATGAGTGAATTCAATTTTCGGTTAGCGTAAAACCGATTGAAATTGGAACTTTGTTCCACAACAATAAATAACGAATCAACAACCCTTATTTATAAAATAGGATGGTTGGTGGGCACGTCTTAAGTTTAGTCACACATATGTAAAAATTGATGTATATATACCATTTTTAGGGTCGGGATTTCTCCTTAGAAAAATCCTGTGTGCGCCACTGTGGAAAGGTGAGCGTGGACCTATGGAACGTTGGTTTGAGTTGTTTTAGATCATATCACTGGTAGCACTCTGCCCCTGGTGGATACTGCTTGTCATTTCATAAGTGAACACTGCAGATAATTTATTAATCAACAATTCCGGAGGCAACAAGCAGCGAAACCACAAGGTACAGCGATAGGAACAACAGTTTAATTTATTTATAAAACAGTATGAACGTTGGCTGTGGTCACGTCTGCTATCTCGACATGACAACAATTCACGGATGTTCCTAGCGTTTCAAATATCGCAAATACGTGTAGATAAATAGCCTCATATCTATAATCCACTTAGTAAAAAATTTCTCTCCAAATCCATACCGAGAGACGAGTACAGTCCAATGCAGCTCTTCTTGTGGCCTAGACCTTCTGCCAAGGTCACTGACCGTGGAAATGGTACCAGGACTTGTCGCTCGCTTTGCTCTCATCCACGCCTGCCTGGCAAGAGCGTCATTTAGGGGAGCAAGGCACCCCTTGGCTTTTCGGGCTTTTTCGGCTTCTCGAATTTTTTTTATTTTCGTCACAGCGCAAATACCAAGATTTTCAGAAATTTTTTGTCAACATGTCAAAAATACGAACTGTTTTAGTGAGGATACCTTACCGTTAAGGTTTGCCTATTAATAACTGGGCTCCGCCGTGATGAGACGCATTGTTTGACTTCGATCATTGACGCCTTATGTACCTTGCGTAAAACGCAATGACAAACACGACTGCAATATATATCTGTATGTAATTGGTATAATGGTGTCATAATGGTGTAGTTGGTATAAGTTTCTGAATTTTAAGCAATATAATTGGATATATATTTGAACTATATCAAAACGTGTTACGAAATCTGATACCGGATCATCTTCTGAACGTCAAAAATCATTGCTAATCTACTTTGGGTAGGCGAGCTGTCAACCAGAGACCGCGGGCACAGCAGCTGAAGAAATACCGAGCGCTGCCGATACCGCACCTGTGACACACACCTGCCACAAAAAGGACATATCTTAATATCCTAAAGACGGGCCGCGGCAACCTCAACTGACAGCTTTTCCCCTTACAAACAAACATCGTTTCTCGTCGAATTGGTACAATACATTTGGATAAATCGAATATTCGGGGGAGGAAAATACCGTTTGCTGCTTCAGTTATCGACATTTTGCCACATATATTGTTCGCCCCGATGAAACTCAAAGAAATGTGACATTTATGGACCGAAAATTCTCAAAATGGAGAGACGCTGACAGCTTTTTACTCAACATGCTAACAATGAGCGCAACATTGCATGGGAAACCTTTCAGAAGGTCAACAGCGGGACGCTAAGTCGATCCACGCCGCGTACTTTTTGTCGAAGCCCAACAGGATTTGAAACTCACAGTGATTGAACTGGAACGGCTCCTTCCTACCCCTTGTTCTACTGGTACAAAGCGACCAGCAAAGACAGCAGCGGTTTGAGGCCATTGTACCAACTCTTGCCATTTTAAGCGAACAGACTGGTGTGGCGGCAGAGGCCTCAAGTTTGATGAAGAGAATGAGTGAGCCAGCATTCATCGATCATCTTATTACAATTGAATTTTACCTTTCAACGGTAATCACACTATTGCAAGAGCTACAATCACCGTCAGTAATCGTTTTCATTAGACTGGTTGAAGCTACACAGAACCAGTTGTTGTCGCGAACGGACACAAAATACAGAGACCTCATGTCCGAAGCAATAAAGCTTGGCGAAGCCTTGGGGAAGTAAAAGAGCGATTTTGCGGATCAGCGACATGTGGAATAACGACAACAGCTCGTCTCCAAACGGATATTGGATTACTACGTCGCTGAAATACTTGGCATTGGCAAAAGACAATCGGCAGAGGTAAGTCCAGGGCAAACAATTTTTACTACAACTTATTAACGAAATCCAGGAAAGATTCAACGAGAACCCTCTGATGGCAACGGCTCAATCCATTTTTGACCACTTTTTTGTGCACATTTCCTGTCATCTACGAAAGCTTTGGAGCTCAATGACGCGTTTCCCTACTGCAGGACCACCAAATGCTTAATTTCAGCAGAAATGGAAACAGCTAAAGTCCTTCCTATCAGAAAGCCACAAATCTGACGTTATAAAAATACGCGACTCTTCACAACTTTGTTCAATGGGAATCCAAAATCTTCACAAAATTATTCATTTGGTGTTAGTTGTACCCTTCACAACTGTGACAAGTGAACGACTTTTCTCAACGATAAAATGGGTAAAAAATTTTTGCAGAAGCACCATGTCAGATGATCGACTCAGCGATTTGCTAGTTCTTGCCACCTTGCGAGAAGATACTAAAAATTTGGATATGGACGACATAATTGACGTATTTGCCAACCAAAAAGTGCGACGGTATCAACTAATCCTGTAAACAATGGGCGCCGATTTGGGTGGATGGTTGGGCGTCTGTGTGATGGGTTGCGTGTAAATCAGGTCCCCGTCCTACAGCCTTTGTAATGTGCGCTGCACGGCAGACACTAACAATTCGTCGACAAGCACATTGAGGTAGCTGCTAGTGTTTATATGAAATTTGAAAATCTTGTCTTCACTAAAGGTTTTTTGAAATGACGCCCCTGTTGCCTGGGGTTGAGTCTATGCTGCGCGTACAATCGTAGTCAGCATTATTCACTGGAAATTGCCACGGGAACTCAATCCGGGGGCAAAATAACAAATATATGATCGCGGATAGGAGAGATGAAGAGTAAGCAATATCACCCAGGGAGCACCCTCACCGCACACGCTCAGAAACCACTCAAGTGGCCAGGGTCCCCACGCACCGCACGTTTCGGAAGTTGACGCATCAGTGGTTTCAAAATCTTCTTCCGGCTTTCGATCTCTTGCATGGCTTTAGGGCCACGAGACTGGTAGGTACCTATAAAAACGCCGCTCGGTGCAGCGTTTGGACAAGTCGGCATCTGAGCTTGACCAGAGCGGCTGTCGGTCTGATGCGTTTTTGTTTTTATCGAGGATTTATCGAAATTTAGAGGCATTTGCTTTGTTTTTCTTCGCGCTTCCACGTCTATGAGCGGATTTTACCTTCTCTCCACGCAGCATGGCGAAAGGTCAGCGTTTTTTGGCATTGGCGACTTGGGAAGACAATGAATTCGTAGGGTCTTTCGCGAGAATTTTCCAAGCCGACTGGTTTCTCCAGCGGCTTCGTAAAGCTTAATACTCGTCGGTGGGGTTGGTATTGCTGTAAATTTTAGTATATATATATGTTAGTATAGCGGGAAGCCCCAGCGTGAGTGAGATTGTGACTCAGCTTTGTATAGACTTGAAAAAGGTGTGCTCCTGGTTCGATTTTAATACGCTTCGATTCAAAGTTCTTTGTAAACTCTCATTGCAATTCAGAGCAATACCTCGTTCCGATTTTGTACCCTGCCAAATCAGGTAGGATCCTGTTTCTGAAACATAAAACCCTCTGTAAGAGTGTAAATTCCCCGATTGATTCTTGTAAAGGTGGAGTACGTAGCTATGACTTGACACATTGTTGAGAGAGTTACAAAACATAACCAGGCGTAATCACAAGCATCAACCCACCGGGTGTATGTATATTTTGTTGTGATTATCGTGGACAAGTTTTTTCCCGGATGTACGATCAGCAAGAAAATATATGCAAAGTTATAACGGAGCTTGAACGGATGAGATTATCGGTTAGAGCATCTGTGGCTATAGATTGATCAGTATATTCTTCTCGGGATGTTCGTTGTCGTGCAACTTTGGGACCCCGTTTCGTTCTTGTGTACGGGAAGCGGACATTTCGTCGACGGACACTTTGTCGACCGGACATCTTTGCGGACATTTTGTCGACAGACAAGTTGTAGACGGACACTTTGTCGACCGAACACTTTCTTGACCGGACATCTTTGGGGACATTTTGTCGAGCACCGGCCGATAAGCTGCTTTTGAACATTTCAAATTTATTTGCGAAAACATAATTACAACAATTATTAGTTTCAATAAGAAGACAGATTTAGTTGCTATTTCACGGAGAAATCCTAAAACGTCTTCATGTTTGTATTTTTCCATTGTGTTACTGCTTGAAGAATGTTTTCATGTATATTTCGGTATTTTTCGCGCTGCTTTGGCACCGGTTGCTCTGCTCTAAACGCACAAGTACCTCGGCGGTAGCCCGTTCCTCTTTCTTCACAGAATCTAGAAATTTCCATATTGTTGGATGATGAGCACTAATACTATATAAGAACTTGCGATGACACCGTTCGACATCGTTATTTGGGCGAGGCAAGTTCGTCAGAATACGACCAGATCACCTTATCTAAACAAAGCTTCGAATGTTGCGGCCAATAAATGTTGATTCAAAGTATTCTGCTACATTTATAGCCCCCAAAGGAAAATCGGTCAAAATTGCATCAAACCTATGCTCGACCTGATCAAAAGGTAATATTATAGTTAGTGCTGACAGGTTACACACTCGAGTAGCAAACTTCGGGCTCTCTCGATAAGGAATCAGCAGACCTAGTTCTGATACCTTGCGCAGTACACACTGACTGAGATGAAATAGGCATCCGTGCATTTTCGCGTTTCAGAAACAACGCGTAAAAGCATTAATCGCAGCCTTCTCAAAATCGCAGGTTGCTGAAAATGGCGCATAGTTGTAAGCAGTTTGTAAAATCCCCTGAAGCATTGTTGTGTAGGTATTCTCACATTTATTTGGCAACAGAGCTAAAACTAAAGCCACAACTACTTTCTTCAAGGCGTGCATCGTTTGTAGTTGTGAAAAAATAATGGTGGCACTGTATCAAACGCCCAGTCCACGAACCAATGCTTTGACTGGCATAGTTCTCCAAGATTAGAATTAGTTGAGAAAATCAAGATTCTGCCCCCATTAGCAAAAGCAAGGAAGTTGTCGCAATCGAATGTTGTTGAGTAATCTGCAGATATTGCTAAGTTAAAAGCAGTTTGAGGGTTCACTGGATGCTTTGAACTGTGGTGGCGGCGAATAACATGCTTAAGACTTTCAGACTTGGGTAGGTTTAGCATAGCTACAAGCGGAACGTGAGTTGTTGCGACTTGAGCTATTCTGGCTGAATTCTTCCTGGCTGACATAACGAGTTCCTTGACAATATTTTCAGCACGAAGCACATCGACTCGGACATTCTCCGGAATATTATTGTGACTCTGTGAATTACACACACTCTCGTCTGTGTCCGTTCTTCGAGTCGTCACCCTACCCCTGCAATTGGGGCGATTTTCGCAGACCCCATAACACCTGTTTTCGCCTGTAGTGGAAACATTATCCTTTGTGATAAATAACCTTCGAAACATAGTTTTCGACGCTCCTTGCTGATTGTGAGAAAAAAGCTGCCCTAAAGTTTTTAATAAACGTCTATGCCACAAAACAATGGAATTTTCGTGGAATACTGAGAAATACAAAAGAAGCGGTGAGAAAATGCGAAGGTTGAAGTAATTGGCAATTAAACGTTTGTATAATTAGTTTATAGTCAAAGTTTAAAATGGTTAAAAGCATCTCGCCGGCCAGCGTTCCACAAAGTGTGCAGCCGACAAAGCGTCCAGTCCTAGTTCAGTACTTTATATACTATTCGAAGCTTAGAAATAGTGTTACTTTTTGACGTAACCTAAGCGGCATTGTTGATCTGCTGCAGCTGTTATATTTTCCCACGAATTGTTTTGATTTCGTAGATACCGAGGCCATTAAAAGTGAAGCTTCTGATTAAATATTTAAGTGCAGCATACCGTACTTTTTCATACGAAATCGGATAACCAAACATTAGCCTCTATATGTAACAGGCAGTAAATTTGGTTGTCTGATACCAGCATTTCATATTGGTTAAGGGAGCTAAACACCAAAATAAACTATATAATATATCATAAATGGTAGTTTACAATAGGATTTAATACTATTGTCCAGCATCGCACATAATTCAAGAAAGGAGGACCAACGATCTGAATATTAAAGAGGTGGGGGAGACATGGCTGGAGCCTGGACGACCTATAAGCCACTACAGATTGCTGCATACACTAAGTAAACTTTAGTGGTTAACTGAAGAGAAAATATTAAGAATTTATATATATTCTTACCTATATAACCAAATAACCAAAGATAACCACAGTTTATCAGGTACTTAGTCATAGAAAAAACCAAGTTTTGATGCTTGTAGCACGAGCTAGAAGGGTTGCAGATCAAATGACCATAGCATAGTTTGCAGGTAGACTAGGCGTAGGTCTATCCATTTACGAAATTGTATTTTAAGAAGTTGAGAGGTTAAGGGATGCATTATGAAGATACAATAAGACATCTGGATGGGAACGAAATTAATGTAAAGGCTCAGTGATAGACACAATATTTAAACTGATTTTGATAGCCGTAACTTCGTTGGTGTAATGTATTAGTATAGTTCATATTATAAAGAAAATTGCGACCGGATAGCTGTAGTAGTTTTATACTTTGTAACGAATTAGCAAAGGTACTCATATTATAGGAAGACATAGTGTACTATTTTAGATATGATACAAATCAGAAACTATAAACACTGTTCACACTATGGTTTGTATAGTGGCAGCTGAATTAATGTATAAAGAAAATAACAAACCCTGACATATGAAGCAGAGTTCAAGACCCACGCTATTCTATTAAAGTTAACTGTGACAAACATAATATAATTTTAAAAAAGCTGTAATCGATTAAATTTTTAAACATACTATTACCAACGACTGGATATTAATACCCAAGTGAGCAAATTAACTAATGAGGCGCAGTTATACAATTAATAAACATTGGCATAATAAACGTAATAAGCATTGATAATTATTTAAAGAAATCATTGAATTTTCAAAGAGGTAAATATTTATATAAAATTTGGCTAATGGTGCGTGACGCTTCGCATGAGCGCTGCTTATATTTATAAGTGATTTTATCGAGTGTAGATCTTAGCATGATTGTCATTGGACACGTGTATATACTACAACTGCACAAAATTACGAAAAAATACTTCAATTTGAAAAACGACTACCACATAACATGTAGGCATAATAGTTATTTATAATGTATACTGACTTACTCTATGTATAACATTTCTCGACCAGATTTTGTCAGTTATCGTAAAGGAGTGGACTGTGCACACAATGGAACGCTTCTGTCAGCTATACAGATATTTATATATACAACGAATAAGTAGTTCCAGGTCAAATCCTCGATCCTATACATGCACAACACAGTACACTTCGATGCAAACACTAATTACCACACACGCAGCACGCAGTTTCAAGGTCAAATCCAGCTCCACCGCTCCACCAACCGCGAAACTGAGGACCAACTGCTCCCCCTATACTACTCTCATGTGTTGGTTCAACGCCCGCTAATTTTTCTCGAAAACATGGAAGCTAAAGCCAAGTTATTTTCCTACCTTCGGTGCTCATGTGTTGGTTCAACGCCCGCTAATTTTTCTCGAAAACATGGAAGCTAAAGCCAAGTTATTTTCCTACCTTCGGTGCTCATGTGTTGGTTCAACGCCCGCTAATTTTTCTCGAAAACATGGAAGCTAAAGCCAAGTTATTTTCCTACCTTCGGTGCTCATGTGTTGGTTCAACGCCCGCTAATTTTTCTCGAAAACATGGAAGCTAAAGCCAAGTTATTTTCCTACCTTCGGTGCTCATGTGTTGGTTCCACGCCCGCTAATTTTTCTCGAAAACATGGAAGCTAAAGCCAAGTTATTTTCCTACCTTCGGTGCTCATGTGTTGGTTCAACGCCCGCTAATTTTTCTCGAAAACATGGAAGCTAAAGCCAAGCTATTTATTGGAGCACTAGCTGGTCACCAGTTACCTGCCGGCCGGTAAATTCTGGCTACATCTTTGCCTATAAGTATATTACACTGTCATATATATATAAATGTCGACGTGTCATGCTTTTGAGTTGTTTGCATATTGCTTAATGTTATAAAATGATATAATATTCCTATCGTACTGAGCCTATTAAAGGAGAATTTCTTTTTCGTTGGAAAACGCTAAACTAGCTGCCGTAAAGGCGTAATTTTGTTGCTCTTAAAATTTTGATTATATGATTTTGGCTGCGATATGGTTTTATTACTAGATTTCATATGATTTTGGCTGCGATATGGTTTTATTACTAGATTTCATATGATTTTGGCTGCGATATGGTTTTATTACTAGATTTCATATGATTTTGGCTGCGATATGGTTTTATTACTAGATTTCATATGATTTTGGCTGCGATATGGTTTTATTACTAGATTTCATATGATTTTGGCTGCGATATGGTTTTATTACTAGATTTCATTAGCTTTTTTATTTATTACTAGATAAAAATTACTTTTTCGGCGTCTCTTCAGCACTATAATTATTCGTCAAACTGTGTATTATGTAAATTGCAATGTTGTTTATTTTTCGCACGGGTTAGGCTTATGAATTATAAGGAGGCTGTATTATGACATCAAATAATTAAGGCTATGAAACTGGTAATTTACTTGTATTTATTTTGTGTATATTATAGCTCAATTATGCTTATAATATTGATATATATTTTGTTGTTTTTCTTTCAAGTCGATAGACATTATTTGCTATTCTCAATTTGTTTGTTTTGTTCTACGACCTATTTCACAACATTTTAAGTTCGGCGAGAATGATCATTTTTCGCATTCGATATTGTCGTATTTAAATCACATTCGGTATTTCTGTTTCTGTTCACTGCAATTTTTTAGCATATATAATGCTTGAAAACATTATTTGTCTTCGGAGAATTAGTATGTTTGCCAATGCATGAATGATACAAATAAGAACGGTTTCTATATATAAAAATGGGTTTCTGGATTGTAATAAATGACCACTACCCCGGGACGCAGTAAGAGGGTCGGCAGCTTCGCCGCGGCAATTTTCAACTAACGCCCGCAGTTTGGAAAAAGTGCTGCGAGTCCCTATCACCCAATTAGTGGTACGTAAATATATATAATTTAACCTAGGTATGGTTTGTTGCAACGTTTTTCAGTGCATCAGTTAAGCAGGTTTCAGGCTTTGTGCAAATAGTGGTTTCTCTGGCTTCACCTTTGACTTCGTACGTACAAATGCATGAGTACAATTAAGGTGCCTGCATTAGGGATGTTCTTTTGTCAAAACCACGAAATGCATTATTCGTGTTCACGTTTCTGCAGATGATATTCGCATTTCAGTAAACGAGAACAAGGGCTCTGCGATGCGGGAATGGAATTTGCTGAAAATGTTCTGAAGGAAACATGTACAGTAGATGGCAACGGAAACATCTGATTCGAAATCTGTCTCCAATTTGAACATAAGAACGGTTGATTGTATTACTACAGATACAATTAACGAATTGTGTGTGAGAAAGCAGAATAATAAATTATTAAAATTGTATATATATTGCGTATCGTCAGACTATCAAATGTAGCTTGATGTGAAACCCAAAATGGCACTGAGACAAGATCAACATTGCGCGCTGTGGTTAATATTAGCTTTTGTGTTGTGAAGTTTGTTTATTGCACTAGAAACATCACGCGCACATGTAGACTTGATAGGGACAACTGGGTCAGTTTTATTGTTGACGTAGATTTTATAGCATTACATTGAGTTATTGTTTTAGCAAGGAAATGCTAATACAGAGCATACATGCTCAAGACCCGTGGTTCCAGAGGGGGTCGGCGGATCCACGTGTGTAGGCCTTCTGCCCCCAAGGGGAGTCTGGGTGGTTGGTAGGCGCGCGTACGAATTCGTTCGGTGCCTCCAGGTCGGGTCGGGTAACCTGTCAGGTAGAGCCTTACGCTCGAGTCAGTGGTTAGCAACTACCCTACTCCGCCTATGAGCATGTATGGTATAGTTTGTAAGAAACCCCTGCCAGAACTCATAAAAGCTGCCACTATACTGCTCTGCAGTGATCTATTAATAAAAGGCCCTATCGTCGATAGCTGACTTACGGTCTAATGCTAGCACAAAGCCATCACAATTACTCGTTGCACTGTAGCAAATTGCGGAATTAATATGAACACTACCATCTACGCTAACGCTCCAACATCTCAGGGTGCAGTCGGGGTAGTGGCCCTGCAGGGGTTGACGACCGCCTTCATTTATGCAAAATTTTCCTTGTGCCATTCACGGCGGGTCTGAGACCATAGAGGGTAGCTCGACATTACGGACAATACTGTCTTGAATTTTTGTTGTAGAAACTGAACAAGTTTTATCAGGATGAACTAATGACATTAGTGATTCAAACCGTTTTGCTAACTTCTTGGCATGTTTTATAGTTAACATTTAATAAAGTTACTGATCTGCAGTTTACAATAGATGCTCTTTCATCATCGTTTTATATATGCAGTAAGGTGATTAATCCACGATACGCGCAATCATACAATCAGTATAACACTTAAACCGGTCAATATAGATCTTAGGTGTTCGCGAAAAGACCAGAATTCGGAAGGAAACACCATCCATTCTTAGAGATTCCCGCCCTTGAAACCAGCGTATCGCACATCCAACAATTTGAAATATATTGTTGTAGTCAAACTATATATATATAGCTGATGGAAATTTACTTAAATTGACTACGTCGCACAGTTACCTCGGCGGTTCGGCATAGCGATAATTCGTAAAAGGGGTTCTTTTCCATTATCCCCCCAGCCCGCGTTTGCCCCAAAATGGCCAGATTTTGGTATTTTTTGATTCTCGAGACCTCCCCTGATCATTTCAACCAAAAATAGAATTTTTAAAATTTTTAGATTTTTCGGGCCCCACCTTGCGAACCTAAACAAAATATTTTCTTGAAAATTGGATTTTTACCCACCATTCGACGCGTCTTGACAAGGTAAACCTAATGGTGTTATTAACTTGATCTGGTATTCGGATCCTAAGTTATGGCCAAAAACTATCAGAGGCTGAGGCTCAGCAATTTAAAAATTTTTGGCATAACTTAGGATACGTTTATCAGATCCCGTTAAAAATAACACCATTTCATTCAGCTCGTCAAGCCACGTCGAATGGTAGTAAAATCCAATTTTTAAGAAAAAAATACTTTTTGGGTTCTCAAGAGACCCGAAAAATTTAAAAATTCGATTTTTCTTGGTTGAAATGATCAGGTGAGGTCTCGAGGATCATAAAAATACCAAAATTTCCGGAATCTGACCATATTTGGGCAAACGCGGGCTGGGGGATAATGGAAAAGAACCGTAAAAGGCACAACCAGGCGACTGTATCTTTGGTACAAAATCCCAGGTAATAGTGAAGAGAAATAATATGTTACACTGTTAGAAGGAACAGCTCACTACGGGAATTTTTTTTTGGGGGGGGGAAGACAGGCTTAGAATATGTCTCGCACAAGAAACTAAGCTTAGGTTACGGCTTAGTACGAGAAAATAGCATATTAGTTTAGCTTTCATCTTCACAAAGCAGCAGATTTAACACAAAAAAATGTTTTCACAAATTAAGTACTAATTTTAAGGGCTGTTAGGAAAAAGCTATATTTGAATATTATGCAGTTTGGCTTGATATCTACTTCAGTTTGATAGATTTATTACAGCTTGATAAAAGTCGAATACTTTTAATGAGCTATCGCCCCCATATATTTTAGGACACCGCAGAGCAAAATTTATTAAACTCACTATAATTAAGATCTACAAAAATCACGAATAATGTGTTTGCTATTCTATACGAATAGTAAACATTATGGAACTTCGGCAAAAACAACAAACGCAACCACTGTTATAACAAAATATCTTTGTGACACAATAAATATTACAAGTCGGCAAAACCAAAAAAGGAATCATGAATTAACAAATTATGCATGACGAAGATGTCCCTAGTAGCCATAATCCAAACACACGAATAGCCTCACTATTTTTCTAAGATGGTCTATTATACAGAATAGACCAAATCTGACTAGTGTATAAATTCCGTGGATAAATAGATAGAATGGATAGTGTATAAATCCATTCAAATCCGTGGATATTGCAATGACAAACTGTATCGGATACATAAACGGACACATAAACTGTAAACGTCGGATACATATTCCACTCGCTCAAGCGCCATTTTCGGTGGCACACATAAATACCTGGTGTGTTCACACAGGCTCAAACTTTGACGGTTATTTTTAATCAAAAATATAAATGTATATTTTAGAATAAAGAATTATCGATTGTTAAAGAAATATTGCGATAAAATTCGGGCTCAAACGTATTCAGATCAAAAATCTCATCGATAATTGGCTAAATGAATATCCTTGAAAACTTTAAACAGTGTTACACGTTCAAATTACGAAAAATGCAAAAAGATGCTTTTAATTTTTGAGCTCGTTTTAATCGAAATTTGAGCTTTTGTAAAAGCCTCTGCGTTTTGTTATTTATTAGTGCATATTGTTCATTAGTTAGCAACTGTAATGCATGAGTAAACTTAAGGTGCGCCCCTTACCATCCCCTTTTGTCATTAGCGGTTGGCGATCGCTTGTTCGGCGTACCAGCCAACATTACATAGAACATAAAATTCGGGTTTTGGGCAACGCATCCAAAACGTTAAGTAACACAAAACTGCCCTATTTACTTCAGAAACATTGATTAACACATTTATGATCGTTTGGCATTGGAACTGGGAAATTTTTATTTTATTATCGAACGAAAAATTCCCCCTTTTAATGTTTTAAAACATGCACATCACATGTAATGTTCGCGAACTACCCGTATTATCTATAATAAAACGAAATGTGTTAGCGTAACGAAACAATGCGGAATGCTAATCGCCACTCTGTTCGTTGAGGAACGAATTTGTGGCCAAATAGGAAATAGGTTCATTGTGTTAGCGAACAGAAATTATACTGTTTTGCAATCAGTCGCTCTGCGCTCGCGAACTGAATTTTTTGAATTTAGAATTGGCTATTGCAATGAATGTTGTGTTCGCTAATAGCGTTTTGTACATAGTGTCAAAAAGGGATGGTAGGGGGCGCAGCTTAAGTTTACTCATGCATAACGATAATTGTAAAACAGCAGTTTTAACAAACCTGTATCATAACTTATTCAGTTGTTTTAACTTGTAAAACTGCTCGGAAAACAATTTACCGTAGCAAACTGTTTATAATCACTGCCACTTAGGACACGGCAATAGACTCGGGCATTCATTCCTGCAACTCCCAGGACAATCCCGAGCAAAACACGGGACCTAGCAATCTTTCAACAACAAATGGGCCCTAAAGCGATTTACCAAATATCGATTGTCAAATATCTATTATACAATCCATTGTACATTGCCAAATATAACGATAAAACAAAAAGCAATACATATTATACTATCTACAAATAGTAAAAAATAGAAACTACTAAAAAAGTGAATTTATTCTAGAATAAAGCTTATAAGGCTGTACGAAGCCGCTATGTTAAGGCTACATAAAAATTAGTTTAAAAATATACAATTAGTTAATTAAGTATTAGAAAAATTAAACACATCACAATTATTGTTGCGATATACTTAAAATAAATATTTTGTCAACAGTTTCCAGGGTCAATCTTCATATTGTACCGAACGAATACTACCGTATACCCTCCAAGGTCGGAAAATAACAAAGCCTGCGGTGGTACATACCTTGTGGTGGTTAGGGCCGAAACGCTATTGTAGCTACAAACTTGATGTTTACATAAAGTGACAGTCAAATAAATTTGCCAAGTGGCAATGAACTGGATGAGCCCAAAATTTTGCCACGGGGAACGAAACAGGGGCACTTGAAAATGCCAGGCCCCCACCCCTCCCCAATTTGGACAGCCCAAGAAGTTTTTTAGAAAAAATTGAGATCCATTTAGCATTTTTGGTTTACCAGCTGACAGCGAATGCCGTCAGACAAACCACTTTCCCCATCGAAAAACGACAAACGTAGAGATCAAATACTTTTAATCTTATAGTTGCATTGCGATGCTAAACAAATTACGTGCAACGGTATAAAACGTAAAACCATAACCATACGTTTGTCCGACGGAACGTTGCTCTGACGACTAACACCTTAGTTCATAAACTTTTACATGTTCAAAATCCTCTGTACCAAGAATAACCGGACCCGCGGGAGGGTGTCAGTTAGCCTTAGGATTCCCAGGGGAAGCAGCTATCCGTCAGCGAGTAAAATTTTAAAGTTCATAATGTTCCCCCAATTTTGCTTCAACTTTCGTTATTTTACCAATTTTCCCACAGCGTTTGCTAGTGAACACTAAATTTTGCGAACTCATGTAATTTTCCAATGTTTGCTAATTTCGCGTAATTTTGCGGCGCAATTGAATCACTTGCTAGGAGGGAGAGAGTCTGCACTTCGCGCCGAAGCTGGAACGTCTGACACCTTAAGAGAGTAACCCGCAGCCCATACTCCCCCACTGAGCATATATTATGTTTATTCATTTAGTTTGCATTTCGACAAGCTCTGAACACACTGGAGAAGGCATGATGAATCGAACCAGGTCGTTTATTTTTGAGCTGCGCTAGTTGATCAGTGAGCTGCTATGACGGCGCTGTAAAGCGGATCGTTAAAGCTACAAAAACGCGAGCGAATAAAGTTAACGCAGCTAAGCGCACAGTACACACACAAGTGAGTTAAATCACTACTTCGTAGTGTGGCGAAGAGCAACTACATGCGGCGTTAAAAAGTTACTTAGCCATTTTTTCAAAACTGAAAATTTTTACCATTACTGTAGCTTGCACACGACTATAGATTTTAACTTTTAGGGACAGACGTGAGATACATACTACTCCGTTCGTCACATACTAAGCCTAACCTAATGCATCATTTACTATAAGATGCGTGCGCATGGTCCTCATTATGTCACGCGTTCAAATGTGCTAGCTACTATTTCACGCATACAGTCCAGCTCGACTATTAACATTTTGAATAGCCTAGCTAGGCTGTGCATTTGTCATCGAGTGTCGACCCTGCTTTTGTTCACTTAGGCGTTCAGCTGAGCCCTATAACTTAAGCCAGAGACTATTTAGTCCGCGAACATTACGTTTTATCATATGTACGTATCTAAATAATGCCCAAAAGCGGCACACTGCTTAAAACGTTAATTGTGTATATTAAAACAAATATATAACATAGAATTAATGTGAAAATACTATAGAACAAAATGTTATTACACTAAGAAAAATACTAAATATAATTTCTCAATTGACAGTTCAGCCGGACGCTCCGTTTGTCACGCAGAGCCTAGCTAAGCTCCCTGTTTGTCACATTAAGACTAGTTAAGCTATAAAAATGTACCATAGTAGTCTAGCTCAGCTATAGTTCACCCGAACTAGTTGAGATGGACGAGTGACATAATTTGGCCCTCGCGCACGCATCTTATCGTAAATGATGCATAACGTCCTTATATGAACGCTATACTAAGCCGGAGCCGAACTCAGAGGCTGCCGCTCTCCGAACTACCGTGAAAAGCTGTGCTTCTTAAAATTATAACGTCGGACCACTTCAGGAACCATGGGCCCTGCAAACTATTATATGAGGGGAAGGGATTGCTTGGATGGGATTCATTACCCCACAATAGCTTGAGATTTCTACACTACGGGCTGGACAGCGATCACACACAACCATTTAGATTTATGTAATGATCAAGCTATTTGAGTGTGCGCAGATTGACACAAGAAAGTAAATTACAGCAGCTAATAAATAATATTAAGATGAAAGCTCAGTATATAACAGTGGAAAGTATTACACGAGATAACAGGATACCATTTTATGCAACAAATTATTAAATAACCTGACAATTATAATTATTCGGATAATACTGCCATTTTGAGGTGTAGGAAATAGTATTGTTATAACATTGTGAATGTTATCTATGTGAATAATCTTAATTACTACGAATCATTGTGATCATCACAAGCTTTGACTACTCACACCGTTTAAACATGCTAACCAAAATAGGTTTGTTCTGCAATTTGCCAACATGCTACCACTACTGAAGGTGTCATCAAGGCTTTATTCATTAGCTTTATTTACATTTTAAATGTCTTAAACTCGCACGCAGCTAGGCACACGCGCCTGGCGTATCGTTGATTTAAGGGTGAAAGCGCTAACTAGAGTTTTGGTTTTGAAGGATATCCATACAACATTTTCAATATTGCTAAATTAGAACATAGTGACAAAAAAATTAGAAACAAACTTACAAAATTGCATTATCAAGACAATATTCAATCATTACTGTTATAAATCTACAATCTAAAAAACAGCCATACTTGTACGAGCATCGCGTGAAACTTTTTGCACTTGAAAATTATACCATTTATTGTCATTTCAGTCGGAAATACAAAACACAAACCGACATTCTTATTTTTTCTGTTTCTCTGCGGCTTTCTCCATTTCGATCAACTTTTTCACACCATCGTACATCTGTTTCACCGCTTGAAACTCAGTGAAGCCCATTCGTTGTTTGTTCGACACATCGTAGATGCCACCTTCGGAGTCGCTATGCTCGCCGTGAATTCCGCGCACTTGAAGATTCATTTTCTCGCAAATTTCCTAGGCAGTACAATTTTTATTATAAAACTTCAGACAAGGGACCTATAATAAATAAAATTCAGCTACGACATATACAATAATTACACAGCAAAACGAAATGAAGATAGGAAGCACGCCAACATTCTTAGTCGCTAACGGATGAAATCAGTTTTAACGTCAGCACAACGAATGTTATATAAAATACAACTCAGGCGATATTCCTCGAAAGCAACTAAGAATTCATAAAGAATTGCAGAAAACTATGGCACTCGCTCACAATCATATACTTTATCTTGCTCTATATTACGCTAAGCTGCATGAATTTGTTTACAGTGAAAAAGACAAAAAATCAAATACAGTGCTCACCAGAAATGAGTGTCACTTTTCGAACGAATGAACATCGAACAGAAATCGAACAAAATTTATTCCCGAATAGCAATCGTTCAAATAAAATTTTGTATTGAACGAACTTTAAGCGAACATCGAACGAAGAGCACTAAATTTCGGCGAGTTCTGTTAGTAAGGAGAACAAACGGTATTCTACGTTTCTAACTAGCCGCTAATTAGAGAAGGCCCAAAATAAAGTGCCATACAATTCCATGATCTAAAGGGTATTCCAATATCAAACACCTCAACCCGTATTGTATGGAACATAGGCTAGGAATCGTTTCGCCAAAAGATCACTGTAAAACGATTGCAACTGGATATGGTATGACACGTCATCAGGATATCTGAATTATACGGATATCACTGCGCCGTGGATAATATCACACACAAAGTAGTATTCGGATATCTTTTCCATTCGTTTGATACAATTCAAACACACACCGACTAATAGCGACAAAAAATAAGTGCAATCGAAAATGATCGAAATTTGGATCCATTATTTTGCACTTAACTCTGGCCGTAACTGTATATATTGTAGATGTCAAGAACGGGTCAATAAAAAAACGAAGCCAGTCTAACTTTAAAATCCTTTCGAGCAGACACATTGGGCAGTTTGATGTGAACCGAGGCGCGAACCGTCGTTCCCAAATTGGTCGGACAAAACGTGAGATATCCGAGACGGTTGTCGCGCGAAAACGGAATTTTCGCCTCGATCGCCTGAAACATAAGAGTAGATATAATGTATATTCCGTAGCGACTAAGTCAAAAACATAGAAAAAACAACAAAAATATAATAAAAATATTGTCGGTGTGCATACAGTCTTTCTCCTATTTTCATATTTCAAACAAAACTGCCAAAACGGAGATGCCACGAGGCGAAACCATTACGCCGGTGTGACGGAAATGCTCAATCATTAGCCCAATTACCGATGATCGCATTATTGGGTGCTGGAATCCTGGAACGAACGATGCATCGCTTCACCAGTTGCTTACAGACAAAATGACGGCCACTTGTGACACTGGGCGTGGGGTGGGTTGAAATTTTGGGGGAACGAAACCGCTAATCGCTGGCTATATAAACTACTTCCGCAATCGTATTATGAAGTACATAAATCATTATTGACAAAATCTTTTGCTTATAAAATTTAGCAATTTAACGGATTTAGATATATGTACACTGCTAAAAGTTAAAAATAAAAAAATTACATCAGCCTATATATATATATGAGGGAGCTTCGGTGTTCGTGCTTATTCGGTACCCACGGATGTGGACCCAAAACTGCAATCTTTACTAATATTCCATTCGAAGCAAACGATTTATCGGTAAATGCTATAAACAGCAAGCGCCCGTATAATGCGCAGCCATAATATTTTCATATATATAATTTGGCAAAATTTCTAAAAAAGTTATTTTGATGTGAGAAAGAAATATTTAACATGACATCAACCAAAGGAATCATTTTACAACAGCACTGTTGTTTCTACGCATCGACTTCCAATGAGCCAATATACTCAGAATTAACGAAATCAGATGATATTTTACTTACTACAGCAATAAATAACTACTATAGATTCAAATATCAAATTGTGCATTTCATGTGACGTAATGAAGACTTCAAAATTTTAATCCAACAAAGAGTTCGGAGCACTACAACAAGCAGTAGACCACTAACACCAAATTCTTATTAACGACGCAAAGTCGGCTGATCAAACCAAGTCTACCGATTTACCATGTTTGCCATTGTTCGCCAACTCATTCGCGAACAAGCTAAATAATTATGTCAAGATTAGCTGAAATACAAACCCGAACAGCTCGAATCAGCCGATCCAGAATCGTCGCCACGTCGCCGCCTTTTTGCATCGAAATAATTCGCATATGATCTTCCTCGTTCACCCAAACGAGAAACGTTTTATTTTTGTTATGAAAAATTCCGCGTCCCTTGGGCCAATAGCGACACGCATTCGCAGCCTGAAACACGACGCAATTAATTGTTTGTAGACTTTCAAGACCGTATTTCTATGTTTTTGACTTAGTCGCTACGGAATATACATTATATCTACTCTTATGTTTCAGGCGATCGAGGCGAAAATTCCGTTTTCGCGCGACAACCGTCTCGGATATCTCACGTTTTGTCCGACCAATTTGGGAACGACGGTTCGCGCCTCGGTTCACATCAAACTGCCCAATGTGTCTGTCGAAAGGATTTTAAAGTTAGACTGGCTTACTTTTTATTGACCCGTTCTGACATCTACAATATATACAGTTACGGCCAGAGTTAAGTGCAAAATAATGAATTTCAAATCATTTTTCAATTGCACTTATTTTTTGTCGCTATTAGTCGGTGTGTTTATGTTTGAATTGTATCGAACGAATGAAAAATATACAAATACTTGTGTGTGATATTATTAGGCACGGCGCCATGGTATAGCTATAGTGCAAATATATTATCTAGTCATACCCTATGCAGTTGCAATAGTTTTACAGTGATCTTTTGGCGAAACGATTGAGAGCCTATGTTCCATAGAAAAGGGGATCAGGTATTTGATATTGGAATCTCCTTCAAATGGTGGAATGGGATGGCATTTTATTTAGGAATTTTTCTGAATTGGCGGCTAGGAATAAAAACATAAAACACAGTTTGTTCTTCTTACTGAAAAAAAAAGGGGGAAATTTTAGTGTCTCTGACTTCATTTTTCGAATCAAACTCTTTTTAAAAGAAAATTTTAATTGGTTTTTTGGAGATCGGGAAAATAATTTTTTTTGGATTCAATTCAATGTTCATTGGTTTGAATGTTTTCCCGCATTTCTGCATAGTAATTTTTGATTGATTTTTTGTTTTTTTCACTGTAAAGCGAAAAAAAATTTTTTTTTTTTAGCGCGCCCCCGCGCGAGACGGAAGTCTATGATTGTGAGGGATGTGCGTAAATTTTCTGCAATTTCTTTATGAATTCTAGTTTTGTTCAAGGAAAATATGGCCTGAGTTGTATTTTTATATAACATTCGTTGTGCTGACGTTAAAACTGATTTTAGTAGTTAGCGACTTAAGAAATGTTGGCGTGTTACCTATCTTCATTTCGTTTTGCTGTGTAATTATTGTATATGTCGTAGCTGAATTTTATTTATTATAGGTCCCTTGTTGAAGTTTTATCAGTGAAATTTATTCTGCCTAGGAAATTGCGAGAAAATGAATCTTCAAGTGCGCGGAATTCACGGCGAGAGGGGCATAGCGACTCCGAAGGTGGCATCTACGATGTGTCGAACAAACAACGAATGGGCTTCACTGAGTTTCAAGCGGTGAAACAGATGTACGATGGTGTGAAAAAGTTGATCAAAATGGAGAAAGCCGCAGAGAAACAGAAAAATATAGAATGTCGGTTTGTGTTTTGTATTTCCGACTGAAATGACAATAAATGGTATAATTTTCAAGTGCAAAAAGTTTCACGCGATGCTCTACGTACAGGTTAGGGTGCGTGTAGATTGTAGATTTATAACAGTAATGATTGAATATTGTCTTGATAATGCAATTTTGTAAGTTTGTTTAGATTTTTGTCACTATGTTCTAATTTAGCAATATTGAAAATGTTGTATGGATATCCTTCAAAACCAAAACTCTAGTTAGCGCTTTCACCCTTAAATCAACGATACGCCAGGCGCGTGTGCCTAGCTGCGTGCGAGTTTTAAGACATTTAAAATGTAAATAAAGCTAATGAATAAAGCATTAATAGCACCTTCAGTAGTGGTAGCGCTATGTTGGCAAATTGCAGAACAAACCTATTTTGGTTAGCATGTTTAAACGGTGTGAGTAGTCAAAGCTTGTGATGATCACAATGATTCGTAGTAATTAAGATTATTCACATAGATAACATTCACAATGTTATAACAATACTATTTCCTACACCTCAAAATGGCAGTATTATCCGAATAATTATAATTGTCAGGTTATTTGATAATTTGTTGCATAAAATGGTATCCTGTTGTCCCGTGTAATACTTTCCACTGTTATATACTGAGCTTTCATCTTAATATTTATTATTAGCTGCTGTAATTTACTTTCTTGTGTCAATCTGCGCACACTCAAATAGCTTGATCATTACATAAATCTAAATGGTTGTGTGTGATCGCTGTCCAGCCCGTAGTGTAGAAATCTCAAGCTATTTTGTGGGGTAATGAATCCCATCCAAGCAATCCCTTCCCCTCATATAATAGTTTGCAGGGCCCATGGTTCCTGAAATTGGTAAGACATTATAATTTTAAGAAGCACAGCTTTTCACGGTAGTTTGGGGGGAAGAGCGGCAGCCTCTGAGTTCGGCTCCGGCTTAGTATAGCGTTCATATAGGGACGTTATGCATCATTTACAATAAAATGCGTGCGCCAGGGCCAAATTATGTCACGCGTCCAACTCAACTTGTTCGGGTGAACTATAGCTTAGCTGGACTACTATGGTATATTTTGATAGCTTAGCTAGTCTTAGTGTGACAAACAGGGAGTTTAGCTAAAAGCTCTGCGTGGCAAACGGAGAGTCAGTATGAAGTGTCAATTGAAAAATTTTATTTAGTATTTTGCTTAGTGTAATATCATTTTGTTCTACAGCATTTTCACGCTAATTCTAAGTTATATGTTTGTTTTAATATATACAATTAACGTTTTAAGCAGCATTCCACCTTTCGGCCATTATTTAGATTCTTATAGTAAAACTTAATATTCGCGAACTACATAGTTTCTGGCTTAAGTTGTAGGGCTCAGCTGAACGCCTCGTGACAAAAGTACAGTCCGGCTCTACAGTCGACAAATGCACAGCCTAGCTAGGATATTCAAAATTTTAATAGTCGAGCTGGGATGTCTGCATGACATAAAGCTAGCCCATTTGAACGCGTGACATTATTAGGACCATGCACACGCATCTTATAGTAAATGATGCATTAGGTTAGGCTTAGTATGTGACGAACGGAGTAGTATGTATCTCACGTCTGTCCTAAAAGTTAAAATCTATAGTCGTGTGCAAGCTACAGTAATGGTAAAAATTTTCAGTTTTGAAAAAATGGCTAAGTAACTTTTTAACGCCGCATGTAGTTGCTCTTCGCCACACTACGAAGTAGTGATTTAACTCACTTGTGTGTGTACTGTGCGCTTAGCTGCGTTAACTTTATTCGCTCGCGTTTTTTGTAGCTTTAACGATCCGCTTTACAGCGCCGTCATAGCAGCTCACTGATCAACTAGCGCAGCTCAAAAATAAACGACCTGGTTCGATTCATCATGCCTTCTCCAGTGTGTTCAGAGCTTTTCGAAATGCAAACTAAATGAATAAACATAATATATGCTCAGTGGGGGAGTATGGGCTGCGGGTTACTCTTTTAAGGTGTCAGACGTTCCAGCTTCGGCGCGAAGTGCAGACTCTCTCCCCTCCTAGCAAGTGATTCAATTGCGCCGCAAAATTACGCGAAATTAGCAAACATTGGAAAATTACATGAGTTCGCAAAATTTAGTGTTCACTAGCAAACGCTGTGGGAAAATTGGTAAAATAACGAAAGTTGAAGCAAAATTGGGAACATTATGAACTTTAAAATTTTACTCGCTGACGGATAGCTGTTTCCTGGGAATCCTAAGGCTAACTGACACCCTCCCGCGGGTCCGGTTATTCTTGGTACAGAGGATTTTGAACATGTAAAAGTTTATGAACTAAGGTGTTAGTCGTCAGAGCAACGTTCCGTCGGACAAACGTATGGTTATGGTTTTACGTTTTATACCGTTGCACGTAATTTGTTTAGCATCGCAATGCAACTATAAGATTAAAAGATTTGATCTCTACGTTTGTCGTTTTTCGATGGGGAAAGTGGTTTGTCTGACGGCATTCGCTGTCAGCTGGTAAACCAAAAATGCTAAATGGATCTCAATTTTTTCTAAAAAACTTCTTGGGCTCTCCAAATTGGGGGAGGGGTGGTGGCCTGGCATTTTCAAGTGCCCCTGTTCGTTTTCTTGTGCAAAATTTTGGGCTCATCCAGTTCATTGCCACTTGGCAAATTTATTTGACTGTCACTTTATGTAAACATCAAGTTTGTAGCTACAATAGCGTTTCGGCCCTAACCACCACAAGGTATGTACCACCGCAGGCTTTGTTATTTTCCGACCTTGGAGGGTATACGGTAGTATTCGTTTGGTACAATATGAAGATTGACCCTGGAAAACTGTTGACAAAATATTTATTTTAAGTATATCGCAACAATAATTGTGATGTGTTTAATTTTTCTAATACTTAATTAACTAATTGTATATTTTTAAACTAATTTTTATGTAGCCTTAACATAGCGGCTTCGTACAGCCTTATAAACTTTATTTAGAATAAATTCACTTTTTTAGTAGTTTCTATTTTTTACTATTTGTAGATAGTATAATATGTATTGCTTTTTGTTTTATCGTTATATTTGGCAATGTACAATGGATTGTATAATAGATATTTGACAATCGATATTTGGTAAATCGCTTTAGGGCCCATTTGTTGTTGAAAGATCGCTAGGTCCCGTGTTTTGCTCGGGATTGTCCTGGGAGTTGCAGGAACGAATGCCCGAGTCTATTGCCGTGTCCTAAGTGGCAGTGATTATAAACAGTTTGCTACGGTAAATTGTTTTTCCGAGCAGTTTTACAAGTTAAAACAACTGAATAAGTTATGATACAGGTTTGTTAAAACTGCTGTTTTACAATTATCGTTATGCATTAGTAAACTTAAGCTGCGCCCCTTACCATCCCCTGTTGACACTATGTACAAAACGCTATTACCGAACAAAAATTGATTGCAATAGTCAATTCCAAATTCAAAAATTTCTGTTCGCGAACGCAAAGCCACTGACTGCAAGAAGGTGTAATTTCTGTTCGCTAACATAACGCAACTATTTACTATTTGGCCAAAAATTCGTTTCACAACGAACAATGGGCAACTAGCATTTCGCATTTTTTTCGTTACGCTAATACATTTCGTTTTATTATAGATAATACGGCTAGTTCGCGAACATTACATGTGATGTGCAACTTTTAAAACACCAAAACGGGGAAATTTTCGTTCGATAATAAAATAAAAATTTGCCAGTTCCAATGCCAAACGATCATAAATGTGTTAATCAATGTTTCTGAAAAGTAAATAGGGCAGTTTTGTGTTACTTAACGTTTTGGATGCGTTGCCCAAAACCCGAATTTTATGTTCTATGTAATGTTGGCTGGTACGCCGAACAAGCGATCGCCAACCGCTAATGACAAAAGGGGATGGTAAGGGGCGCACCGGAAGTTTACTCATGCATTACAGTTGCTAACTAATGAACAATATGCACTAATAAATAACAAAACGCAGAGGCTTTTACAAAAGCTCAAATTTCGATTAAAACGAGCTCAAAAATTAAAAGCATCTTTTTGCATTTTTCGTAATTTGAACGTGTAACACTGATTAAAGTTTTCAGGAATATTCATTTAGCCAATTATCGATGAGATTTTTGATTTGAATACGTTTGAGCCCGAATTTTATCGCAATATTTCTTTAACAATCGATAATTCTTTATTCTAAAATATACATTTATATTTTTGATTAAAAATAACCGTCAAAGTTTGAGCTGTGTGAACACACCAGGTATTTATGTGTGCCACCGAAAATGGCGCTTGAGCGAGTGGAATATGTATCCGACGTTTACAGTTTATGTGTCCGTTTATGTATCCGATACAGTTTGTCATTGCAATATCCACTATTGATGGATTTATATTATCCATCTCATCATTTATCCACGGAATTTATACACTAGTCATATTTGGTCTATTCTGTATAATAGACCATCTTAAAAATAGTGAGGCTATTCGTGTGTTTGGATTATGGCTACTAGGGACATCTTCGTCATGCATAATTTGTTAATTCATGATTCCTTTTTTGGTTTTGCCGACTTGTAATATTTATTGTGTCACAAAGATATTTTGAGCACACGAAACTGAACGAAGAACAAAAA
>JASANE010030161.1:0-85548 GCA_030248225.1 Trileptium ribeirensis | reverse complement strand
AGAGGTCAATGAACCGTATTTCGGGAATATAGTCTGTATTTAGTTGTTTGGTTATGCATTGCCTACGGTCATCAAGAATTGTCTATGTTTTCTGATAGGCTGAATACTATGGTTTGGTTATACAGAAACCAGCACAAATACTTCGTGCGTCATCAGTTGTTTTTGATGGGTTTAGGGTCGACTAGGTTTAAGGATTTTTAATGGGTTCAGGGGTCAAAAGTTTTAGGGTGATATATACATCCAGGACTGCCTGTTACAGGTGATTGAACAATATGATAACTTAAAAATACAACCACGCTCTCTACGTTTCACCCTCGCTTGCGAGTTACTGGCACTAGTTTTGTAATATTTCAAGACGCTTCACACTTTTGTTACAGTATTCTTCACCATGTAACGGCTAACGAAAACAAAATATCGGAGCAATTTAATTTAACTACAATAATGATTTATGAAAAAAAGTGTTGGCGGAATATTATACATTTATTTTATATTCATTTTTGAACAAAAATAAAAGCAAATCGTTCGCGAATAGCAATTGAACACTTGCTAATATTTTGCGAGTTGATCGTTAGTTTTTCGTGAAAAAAATGGTTTTTATTTCTATTCGTAAAGAGCCTGTATACGTTGTTCATGTGAAATTCAACAAAACAATGCTGTGTGGAAGCCTATGACAATTTATTATTGTTTGACCCATTTATTAAACTGTGGTGTATCTTTATTTTGAAATTTATTAATCCAATAAGTAGGGCAAGATACATGTTGTGGAACGTTCAAACTAGAATATGTTATCACAGCGTCCACAATTTCGAGTATTTTATATTACAGCGACCTTATCTAACACAAATTGTCCCAAAATTAACCCAGTGTGTTTCCATTTCTAGTGCATTACCAGTGAAGGTACGTAACCCCTCAATAAACTATCCAAAACTTTCGAGTATTTTATATTACAGCGACCTTATCTAACACAAATTGTCCCAATCGTAACCCAGTGTGTTTGCATTTCTAGTGCATTACCATTGAAGGTGCGTAACCCCTCGATAAAGCTATCCAAATCTACGCCTCTAAAAAGGTGACAGTAAACCATATACAGTGTACAAATATTTGGCATATTATTAAAGTTTATTTCAACTCAAATAAAACTGTTAAAAGAGTAGTGATTGAACAATTTGCAACTAAAATCTGGTTAGTGAATATTCCCAAGATTATTAGTTTCGTCGCACTAGTGGACCACAAACCTACCAGACACACCATGTGGATCGAAAAGTCAAGCAGTAGGAAAGCTTTTACTTTTTTACATCCATCAAATTCCAGAAGGAAAAAACGTCGCAGCAGCACTTTCAAGATAGTGTGAAAACCATGCCACATTTGAAAACATCATAACGTTTATCCTTTATATAGATTGGTAATGTCAGGGTATGGTTCCGCTTAAAATTTGCAGCTCCGGTTACTTATTTATTTGATTCCTCAGGAGGTTACGATAAAGTCGACAACAAGCCTTACCTAACGTTGATGGACTACCTTGGCACCCAATATGAAGGTAGCTACCTAATGCATGGTCATGGATGTCGATTTTGTTACTCAATTATGGATAGAATTTATCGGCCGGACTGGACGGGTGCAGTAGCTGTTGATGGAATGAAAATGTTGAATGAGTGAATTTCAAGTATTTTTCTGGCTTCAATACATACTGAAATTCTTACCAAAACGCCTAACATTTCATCGCCAGTCGAATTCAGACTGAATTGCCGAAAATATAATTTATTTCAATTGTGTGTATATTATTTTATTTGGCATAAAACTAGTGTTGTGTAATTAAAAAATCTTGAACCCTTTTTAACTATCTTTTTTATTAGCAGTAATTTGGTTTCGGTAACGGCTTAGAAATAGATAATCCAACCGTGCGCCTGGGTCATTTCACGTTACGATGACCTTTTGGTCGGGGGGGGTAACACTGGATATTTTGGCCAGTAGCACATAAACGTGCAGGGAACTGGTAAAAATGTTATTTACGCTAGGAGGCGTCATTAGTTAGCTAGTTCAAACAAAAAAATTTTTCGGTTTTGAACTTACGCCGCAAAAAGAAGCTGGAAAACATCCCTATCACGACCGGCTTGCTCTTTTTTCGGGTAGTGTCGTGGCTCCGTGTTTGAGTTGGCCTTCTTTCATGCAGGATTAGTCAGATCCATATTTTATTGCCGATTTTCAATCTCTCCATGGAGAGTGACAGCTGTCTATATGGCATGAACCAGTTTTACCCCCGACCAATTCTTTTTTGGTATCGCTCGTTACTTATGCATGGTAATAAACGTTGTTCATATATCATACCTGTCCCCTGGGTGCCTTTTGAAATATTAAACAGGTGCTTGCCGTTACTTACCCCAGCGCTAGGGTCAAAGGTCGATTTTAACAATTTGATTATCCCCTATGTTGCTAGTTGGGATGGTGGGTGTAGTAGGTTGTTTGTCTGTATGTTCTTTTCTCCCTATAACTCTCTATCTGTTATACGCTTTAACCAATATCCTTGAAATCATTATTCATCCCCTTTTGTTCATATGCATAGGACACCATTCCTGGACTCTGGATAAACAAACTATCGTATTTAGCCTATCGAAAACTTATAGAGACATTCTCAATGACCTGCACAGAATACGTAACCGAACAACTGAAGACAGACTGTATCCTCGATATCGGGATCATTGATGATCCTAAACTCACTGAAATGGCACGAAATAAGCAGGCTGGATGCTAGATAACCAAATCATTGTATTCAGCCTTCAGAAATACTTTTATATAGACAATTCTTGATGCCCTGCACGCAATACATAACCGGAAATATGGAGATGCACTACATTTTGGAAATAGGGTACTCCACCGTAAAACCCTTGAAATTCCAATAAGATATAATGTAATGAGATTGGACTCTAGATAGCATAACTATCGTATCCAGGGTGTATGATAACCTAATAGGGACTCGTTGTAGGGTAAAAACAAGCAATAACTCGGCGAAATTTGAAAATTCGCCATTTACGGCAAAGGGTCAACGAACTTTTTTCAGACCTACAGGGAGTGATCCCACAAAAAAGTTGTGGTCCGCAAAGTTGTAGAACTCGACTAGCTGATTTTGAATAATGGTCTAGATTTTTCGATGCGGAGCCTGCGTTCCAAGGTATAGGCTGCGAAACACTGGGACCCGTGCTTAAGTCCAGATTTCGCGAAGTACCCTAAAAACCCGTTTTTCCAATGTTGACCTGCACGAAAGGTCGACCTGTTCGCATTCGACTAAAGGGCACATCGTCTTCATTTTTTCTATCGAACAAATAAATTTGCCGAAATCCGTCCATCTGAAAATGAGTTATGAATAATAAGCGACACACAAAAAAGTAATTTTCACGATTTTCCCCTAAAGCCC
The DNA here is from genome assembly GCA_030248225.1 of Trileptium ribeirensis. NCBI lineage: Eukaryota > Metazoa > Nematoda > Enoplea > Enoplida > Thoracostomopsidae > Trileptium > Trileptium ribeirensis. Next base: position 82,139 of record JASANE010030161.1, on the reverse strand, counting down.
TCAGTGGAAACTCCACTCGCTCCGTTTCAATTAACAGAAAAAGCTCCAATATAATTAGCAGGATAGAGCAATTGTTTTGTCGCGGAGGGGAGGAAGTGGTGGAGTGAGGGGGGTGGGCGGAGAAAAGCATTAGTTATATCGGCCTTCCCCAAGTGGTCTCAGTTCAGCCTCAAGTTTTTTGGTTTCACAGCTCAACCCACAAGTACTTTTTTGAGCGACTAAACTTATACCAACAATTTTTCTTTGCGCGGAAAGTATACCTTATAGAGATAAAGAGTACCCGAATTTTTACCCTACGGGCCACAAATAACAATTACCGTCAGCAGACAGGGTTTCGCTATTAATGTATAATATTAAGCATTATTAATTTTAACTGCGATTCAGTTATTTATAGTATACATTTTCGCGTTTTTCTGTCCCTATTTCTGCTGAGGGTCCCCCACAGTTTGATCTGTGGGAAACCAAATTTCTCACCCATGCATCCGCAGTTCATTTCCATCAGGGCTCTCGACACAGTTTGGGAAAGTCAACAGAACGATATAGAAAAAACTAAAATAGATGCGCAGCAATAATTATATACTATTAAAAAGTATATATAGTTTTTCTATGCCGTCGTTCGTTACAAGACTCCATGTAAACCATTACATTTTTTATGTTTGCAGAAGAATATATTTTGTGTTTGGTGCTAAGCGTACGTGCAGTCATAGCCAGAAATAACGGCAAAGTAATTGATCAAAGTCGATTGAAGTTTAGATAGATTTATACTAATCGAAATTTCGAACGATATATATTAATCGATATTCCGATAGCGTGCGATTTTGGCGCAACTAAACAAATTTCAAATTTATAAAACCCATATTAAGTTGAATTAAACGAAATTTCGATCAACTTTGAAGGATTTTGTTAAAACAAAATTTAGGCCGATTGACGTTTTGATTGCACTTGGCTTTAGCTGGCACTGTACAGTTATAATCAGACTTAAGTGCACATAAAATCGAACAATAACGCAATCGACTGATCTTCGTTTAAACGAAATTCGTTCAAATTAAATTAAAAATATTTTTTGCTATTTTAGCATAATCGAAATTCGTTAAATTAAACTAGAACTAACATTTTTATTAAACTATTTTTTTATTTTAACGCAATCGAAATTCGTTAAACTAATCGATTTTCGTTTAAACGATTGGCTCTCGTTTAAACGAAAGCGACCAAAATAGAATGAAACTTTGTTTGATTGTTGAGAGACTTAATTCTGATTGTAGCTGTAGTTCAGACAGAAGTGAACCTGGACTGCTAAGAACGATTCAAAAATAAAATTCATTGTTATATGACGTGCAGAAAAGAATGCATTTCAATAAGATGCATGAAAAATTCTTGCTTTAACGATTTCGTGGTTATCTCGCGAGTAGAAAAGGAGCGCACGTGGCCGCTAAGGAATATTCCAAGCTTGAAATATAATTAGCTTCACTGGTATATGTGTGTTATTTAAGATGTGTTGTGCGAAATCGGTCCGACCCTAAGGATCATTTACAGCCCTGTAATGACAACATACAGCAGCAACAGTTCTTCGACTGTAATATGATTGTATTCAGCGTGCTTGAAAACATAATATTATATATAATAATGGTTTGACGCTCGCATCAAACACAACTTATCACAAAGCCAAAAAATAGTGTTATGCGAACATGAGTCGACATACTTTATGTGAACTCAAAGTGATATACTGTAAAGTGTAGATTGTAATGAGCCGATTTCGGGAGGTAATTTCCGTTTTCACTGCAAAGCCTCCACCTCGACATAGGTTGCGAAAGAATGATACCCGGAGAACAAATTTCACAAAGTGCCGCCTTCAATCCTTTCGGGCTTATTTTGACCCGGAAGTTGTGTCGGCAAGTTTAGTGCTTAGCGAAGGCGGTGAAACTGTGAGCAAAAAGTTTTATGAAGATCCGTCCATCTGGTGATAAGTTATGGTCTCCACAGGCGAACAAAAATACAAATTTTTACAATTTTTGCTGCTGATAAAGCTATGTAAGGTAACTCCGCTCGCTTCGTTTCAACAATAGCTTATATATAAAAAGGATAACACAATAAAACTCTGAAACAAGCCTTCGCAAAAAAACAAGAAACATAAATATACACGTAAATGACAAAAATGTTGGTTATATTTCTTCGCACGGGTTTGCAACACACTATTTTGCAATAATTATAACCGACGAATACAATCGAAAGATAAAACAACATTTATTGCCTAACCAAGAATGAGAAAGACAAGGTAAGGATCCCTGGTTCGAAGGCTTTCAGCAATTTCTCGTCGAATAAAGCTAGCAGTGGCCTTTGGGCTTAGTTCGTAGCTGAAACATACATAATATCTTAACAGAAAAAGTCTTCGTTGCACTCACGTTTTTGTTCAAGAACATACAAACCGTATCCTTGCTATTTGTTCAGCTATTTGAGCACAGCCGTCGCCACTGGAACCGCCACGCATGTAGACTACATCGTAAAACATTATCCGTTTCCGTACACTTAGTTTTTTATTGTGATTATATAGTTCCTTGCGTCAAATCCCACTTTTGAAGCGATTCCCAAGTCCGCTAGCTCCCCACCAACCACCAACAAATTTCGCTGCTCATTTCTGCAAAGCAACTTTTGCTTTGCCGTTTTGATGAATAAATTAGCGATACTAACTTTAAAATCTTTTACTATAACTTGAAAGTTCTTTTGCACAATAAGAAGTCAAATTATCCGGTGAATGCTACGTACTTACTAAAACCATATTTGAAGAGAATACAACATTGTTAGGATATGGCTTGTAAGACCAAAAAATGTTTCCTACCATGGTTTTTTTGCACAAAAGTTACAACGCAGTAGTGTGTGAATGTGCTCGGCATTACAAGTTCTCTACAGCCCATGACGTTATCAACAGCACAATTTGTCCGGATGCGTTGTCCATAGCTGGTGATGGGTAATCCACAGCGTTCACGAAAAGTATATGCCGTATGAGAAGCTTATATATTACACTATTGCGACTAGAAGACATTGCTGGACCAACTGAAATTGTCCCAAACAACTACCAGAAACAGTGCAAGTAATCCCTGATCTATTAAATCAGTTCCTATGATTTACATAGCTACAGTGGCAATAACCTGTTGGCAGGGAGTAACCGGAATTCCGGTTCCGGCGAAAATCGTGTTCCGGTGGCGGTTCCGGCAAAGAGCAAAAACCATACCGGAACCGGAATTACGGTTTAAAAATTTTGTTTGAAATTTTCCACGTTTTTTGCTTCATCCTGTAATCCAAACATATGTAATATATTATACAATGATCAAGCTCCAATACAACCAAGCAAAAGAAACGATTAACTAACCAATTTGCCGTGTGAAACGTAAGTACGGCACATAATTTGAGCAGGAATTTTTCATAATAACCTGCAGGAGTTTGTTAAATCAAAGCCAGGTCGATGCTTGTAGCAGCTATTTTACACATCCAGAAGTCTGTGGGATACGTTTGAATTAAACCGGTCCAACTCGGTAACAGAGTATGGCTTACGCAGAAGTACTTAGGGTATGCTTGGCTAACATAAATTGCGTCAACCACCCGCCAGTGCGCTTGTAAACTTGGTAAATCAGTCTAAATTGAAGTAAACTAACGTTATCTGCAACGCAGCTAGAAACTGCTTTCTTGGCAATGAACTGTATTTATTGAAACTGTGCGAGCAGCATCACAGTGTGTCTCATTTACAGCATTCTGGTTAGAAAGTTATGATCATTATGATCTAACTGACGGACACTGTTTGTCCAACGCTAGCCTAAAAAACAGTGTCTCTGACAACTGATCAGAAAATTACCTTCTATCTATTATTTTCTCTTAGAATCATATAAACCAATAATTTTAAGTTTCCTACACAAGAACATGCAACAAACGTATGTGTAGTAAAGGGAGGCGACTGGAGACAGAACGAAAGTGTGTATTCTACGCTCGATGCTTTGTAAGCACATTCTATTTGACGCAGTATACGCAATGGTGTATAGTGAAAGACATTTTTTGCTCTGAATGTCCAAAAACCGACATATTTGATCGAAAAATAAACATTATTAGCCTCCTCAGTCTCTTTAAAGTTTCAGAAAGGTAATAATACCATCGCAATACATTAAGTTTAGTGTAAAAGTAATTTTTAATGCATTTTAAATCCACTATACCTTCATTTCTTCCATAATCTGTTTTACTATATATAAATTTCGAAGACCAGGTTCCGGTTCCGGTTCCGGATCCGGTTTAAATGGACGGTTCCGGTTGCTGGTTACGGTTCCGGTAAATTTCGGTTCCGGTTATTCCCTGCCTGTTGGATAGCATAATTGGATTGATCACAGATACGACGTTTTCGTTTTTGTTTTACATTTAGTTTTAGTTTCGTACAGATAATCATACAGTTCATAGCAGGGGTTAAACCCTGAGGCTTGGATCCCATGCCATGTCGTCCCACCCCTGGCGGTTCTCTAGGCCAGGCAAACCCGCCCCCCTCGTTGACCGGCTGGCTACTCCTGGGACCTTTAACCTTGAGATCAGGTGTGTGTATAATGTATATAAATTTAATATTTTGAAGAGAAAGACATCCTCTCGTGTGGCGACAAATTGTTTGTGACAGAACAATAATATATTTCAAAATTTTTTACCCGTTCCGCATTTTGTACAACTGAATATTCTTTTCGATATATTCTGCAAATTGCTCAGCATCGCCGCCTTCACCAACACACATCAATGAAGTGGTTTCACCCAGTGCCCATTGTTTACGTTGATCGGCACTAAGAACATAAATGCTTTTAAATATTGTTTTATCTGCAGCGAGAATTACGCAGTTATTGGTACGTACACCGAATAGGTAATCCATCGATAAAAAATGTATATATAAGAGTTAAGTACAGTTTTGTTATCTAAAAGTAAATGATAAACATAAAGTACACAAGTGTTATGTTAACATACACATAATGTATGACCGGAAACAAAACTCAGGCACTGGCGAATGCCAAACATTTCTGTAGCTATCCAAAGCAAAAGCAACGTGCACGAATTTTAAACGAAAAATCAGTCGTCATTATGTAATGTGCCCGCCTGAGATTGTGATGGAGTACTCAGCTATTTCTCTTGCAACTGTTATTTGGGATCGACATTTTTTAAGATTGCGATGTAGTTCACATGATCACTCGCTTCGGGTGGTCAACACTACTCGAAATTGAACACAGTTCGTACTCCTAGGTGCTTAGCCCTAGTGCTATATATATACACCAACGTATTAATGCAGACGAGTGCCTTCGGCTGAAGATGTCAGTCTGCAGTCGGTGCTCGCTGACGAAACCTGGATACAGACATCTGATGACAGCTCCACCAAAAGAATATGTTCGGCTTGGCTAACGACTTGTTCCCAAATACATTCAACGTCCAATCGGCGTTGTTTTTGAGAGTTTCGGCGAACTCACTCGTCCGCGGCGCAGCTAGGTTTGTCTCGAATTAATTTCGGTTTATGTTAGATCGAATTTTACTTGCACCCAATTTGTTTTGATTTGCATCGGATTGGATTTGGTTTGCGTTGTATTGTGTTTAATTTGCATGGGTTCGTTCTTTGTTTGCAAAGGATTGGTCTTCCCTTGCACCGAGTCGTGTTTGGTATGTGCCAGGTCGTTCTTTATTTACTCTGAATAGACTTTGGTTTGCATCAACTTGATCTCTATTCACGTCGGATCGTATTTGATTTGCGCCGAATCGTGTTTGGCATACACCTTGAGTTGTCCTTCTTCTTTTTTCCTCCTCCACCGGGGCCACATTTTTTTGGCGGTTTTTACTTGTTGATTGATTCACATTAGTCATGCAAATTGGAGGAAGTTTCAGCCTTGTAGACACAAGGCCAGATAGATGAAAGAAAAAGATACATAACAATCAATTAGAGGGCAGGGCATCGCAAGTATGCAACCGCTGCTTGAACGATGACAAATTAGGGGCATGAACCACATTTGCGGGAAGATTGTTCCATATCCGCACCACCCGGTGACTGAAGAAATGTCGGCGCAGTTCCAAACGAGGTATATCGGCTGTTTCTAATTTCCGATCATGCCCGCGGGTAATAAAATAACCTCGGTCGAAGAACTTCGATAACTTTATGTCAACGTCTCCATTAAACAGTTTGTAGACCATGATTAAATCGTTTCGAATACGACGTGTCATCAATGACTGTATACCGTAAAAACTTAGTCGATCATTATAGTCCCAGTCTCTAACTACCGGCATCAGTTTGGTAGCGATTCGTTGTACTCTTTCGATCATAGTAATGTCTCTATCAAGACATGGGCTCCAAACAATAACAGCGTATTCTACGTGTGGCCGAATGAGAGAACGGTACAAATTTAACCAAATCTTTTTTGTCCATCGTTTGATTGTCCTACGAAGCATATGGATTACACGAAACGCTCTTTCGGCGACTAGACAGCAGTGCTCGGAGAACTTTAAACTGCTACAAAATACTACGCCAAGATCTTTCTCTTCAGAGGTCGGTTGCAATAACTCGTTCATCAGCGCATACGGTACCTGCGGATTATCATATCCCATGTGCATGACACTACATTTACTAATATTAACTAATAAAGACCACTCATTACAAAAGCACGATAAGCCGTCTAGATCACCTTGTAGGCAGTCAAAACTCAAATCGGGGTGTGTTCTCAATATTCTTCTGGACAGTTTTATGTCATCAGCAAATTTGAAAATAGCTCCAGACACATATTCGTCGATGTCATTTATGAAAATTAGGAACAACAAAGGTCCCAAAACCGACCCTTGGGGGACGCCACTTGTCACATCCGACCATGCTGATGCAACACCGTTTAAACTAACATATTGACGCCGTCCAGTTAAGTAGCTACTAAACCAGTTCAAAAGACTGCCGCTTATACCATACAATTCAAGCTTCGTAAGCAGCGCTTGATGTTGCACTTTGTCAAAAGCCTTACAAAAATCGATATAAACCGTGTCTACCCAATCACCTGCATCCACACACTTCGTAACAAAGTTTAAATATTCGAGCAATTGTGTTGATGTCGACTTTTTCGGCATGAAACCATGTTGAGAGTTATAGATCAATTCGTTTCGAACTAGGTAAGCCATTAAACGATCCCGAACCAGAAGCTCCAGCACTTTGCTGACAGACGAAGTTAAGCTAATAGGACGATAGCTATCACATTTACTACGATCACCTTTGTTTTTATACACTGGAATTATCTTCGCCTCCTTCCATTGGTCTGGAAATGTGCCAGTCAAAACGGATTTGTTAAAAATGTCAGTCAAGCTACGAAGAATCGAAGTTTTGGTCTTAACTAAAAACAAGTTACTGATATTATCAATCCCAGGCGAGGCATTGACCCTAACAGAATCAATAGCGGCGGAAACATCTGCTACTTCAAAATGCATCATAGAGATACGCTGATCTGTCTTGAAAACTACAGCTGGAGCTGTGAACTCAGCTACATTAAAAACTGACGAAAAATGACTGTTAAATAGATCACAATCCTCAACGGCAGATTCTGACAATGTTCCGTCAGGACGACGCATTGGACCAACTGTAGGTTTGATAGACTGTCTCTTAAGCGCATACTTGAAAAAAGATTTACGGTCGACATCGATGTTTTCAGCCAACTTATGTTCATATGCTTTTATGGCTTGATCAACATGAAAAGATGCCAACTGAGCCTTTTCAGTATAACTGGCCCATGCTTCAGCAGTATTTCGTCGTTTGTATCGACGAAACGCATTTTGCTTTTTCTTCAACGCTCGCCAGGCCAGACTATCGGCCCATAGAGGCTTTCGAAGTCTACTATTCGATTTGTGTTTTACAAATCTGTGGATACAGCTCTGTAACATGGCACATAGAACTCTCCACATTGACGAAACATCCACAGCTCTGCTTATCGCACCAACATCAGACTGGGAGATTGCTTTGCACATAGCAGCCCACGGGGCTCTTGACCAGTCTAATTGAGTCCGAACACGGTAGTTACTACTGTGATTTGACGAATAACATAACAAAAATTCGACACACAAATGATCTGATGATCGAAGAGGGGCTAAAGTATCTACATTTATAACAGCGTTAGTATCGTTGGAGAAAACAAGATCGAGAATGCTCGAGCCGCGAGTACACACCTCAATATGCTGCGTTAAACCGGCAGCTAGTACACAGTCCATAAATTTATCATCTGCTGATGGCCACGTGAAATTTATCCAGTCAATATGTGGTCTGTTGAAGTCGCCACAAAGACAAACAAGCCAATATTTTTTACTATCAACCAATTGTTCAATCAAGCAATGGAGAACATCATCGTTTTCTAAAGACGAAGTAGGGGATCTGTAGAAGCAACCAATTAGAATGCTCCCTGCGGATACTTTCAATTCACACAAAACAACATCCTCGAATTTACTACTGTCAATGTCATTCATTTGAACCGCACCAATTTCATCCTTTACTAGGATTATAGCCCCCCCGCCCCGTCTGTCAACCCGATCTCGACGAAACAAAGTATAATTTGGGATACTAAATAGATTGTCATCGTCCAAGCAGGTTGCCCATGTTTCCGTAATACACACAACGTCGTAATTGTTAAATGAAACAAACAATTCAAGATCATTAAACTTGTTCCTAATAGATCTAGCGTTTATTAATATACACTTATAACCATAATTATTTACTCTCATTACTCCAGACGAAATTAAACTAGTAGTATTTACAGAAGACACATTTTCCACTTCATTTAAATCACCAGATAAAGAACAATTATTGTTATTACTAAGTGTATTAATATAATTAGAAACAGATGAAATATTAGATACAGTTAAAACCTTAGGTAAAATATGATCAGACACACTTACTCCACCGGTATCACCGGCTGTTGCGTAAGGCGGTCCCCCGATTTCATGGCGGCCCGCTTATTCCGTTTGGCACGAGCTTCTTTAAACAAATTAATTTCAATCACTGTACGATCAGGATTAATAAACACTCGTTTGAATTTATGACCCTCAGGTAGGCTAGCAAAACGAGGACCCCCTGAAAGCGCTTTATTTCGATCACTCTCATATTTAAGTACTACTTTCAGAAGGCGTGGACCGGCGCTTTTTTTACCAAGGCGGAAAAACGCAACAATATTTTCTCTTGAAATATTAACATTGACTGTGCCAAAAAGATCCATAAGAAGATTAATATCGTGATTTTTTCGTTCATCCGCAACGGTACTGCCGGACTCTGGCAAACGTGCAATTATCAAATTTCGTTTACGTCGTTCTCGCTCGTCGATTTCAAACAGTACCTTATTTGCAATATCATTACTACTATCAACATTATTGCTATTAACCTGTTTTCCAGCATCGCTACCGACAGACAAGGCTGGGGTCGGGGGGGCTAATCCTGTAGCCAGCGTGTCTAATTTCTCGGACATTCCCATGACCAACAATTCCAGCTTTTCTTGACGAGTTTCAAAACCAGCAAGCCGCCCCTCCAACCCACGAAGGGTCGCTAGGTCACTATCAATATCAGGACGACATTGGGGACAATACCACCTCAGACCGCTGTCGGGTTTTACGACATCAGAAAACATGCAATTTATACTGACCTTTGAGCACTTGCGATGATACACGTCCAAGCATTTTCCACAAGCAATTTTGGCATCCATGTCTGTAATTTCAAGCTTGCAGCCGGGATCTCCACATATTCGTTTGCCATCAGCAGATGTCGAAAGAGATGCACGATTATCAGACATTTTGTACAATAGATATATTGATTGTTATAAATTTACATCAAATACACCTGAATGATTGATTCTTGGCTTGAACCAATTTAGTCTTGATTTACATCGAATTGGATTTGGTTTGCACCGATTCGTTCTATATTTGCACCGAATTGGTTTTGGCTTGCATTGAATTGATCGTGGTGTGCATAAAATTGTGTTTGGTTCGTACCAATTCGTTCTTTATTTGAACCGAATTGATCATAATTTGCATGTATTTGATCTCGGTTTACATTGAATCGCATTTGGTTTGCACCGTTTGTTTGTTCGCCGTTGTAGGTTGTACTCGGTTGCTGTTGTTTTTGCTCTTGTATTTGTTGGATTTCGACTGTGCTCTGTTCTACACCGATTGTTCCTTGATCACCGATTGTTATTGCCGTTTGCACTTGCTCCGAGTCTTTGTCATTGCTCGGCGCTATATACGGTTGACCCAAACTACAAGAGCCGTAGTATTATTTTCCTTGGATTTCGATTTTTTGTCGTTGATTATATTGATATTGCTCGGTTGTTTGGATCGATTTTGTTGGGTTTCGTCATTTTGTCGACTTGAGGTTCCTTCCTCCTGGTTGGTACTTTGCGACTTCTTTCTCAGTTGTGCCAGTGGGATATCTGATTCTTCTTGATCCCAACTTTAGCATACTTGTTGTTCTATTACTACTGTTCCCCACGTTTACACGACATCGTGGGCGTAGTGGTTGGATTTTGTTTTGTTTGTCATATTTTGTTGTTTGCAGCGGGGTAATGGTTGGATGGGGAATTTCTTATGACGGGTATCGGAAATTAAAGGGGGACGGGAATCGTCACCGAAAATTGTTTGTAGCATTAGAGGTGTGGCCAGTAGAATGCCGGTGGAAAACGAAGCGGTCCGTATATACTTCCTTCGCGTGTCTCTATTCTTTATAAGGCGATGCGAGACGACTGAGAGTTGCGCGTGACTAACCGTATTCACCCTTGGTTCAGCAAGTGGTTAACCAAAGCCGTAGGTAAAAATGTTTAATAAAATAGTTAGCACACAATAACGACACAATTCTTTAGTACCACCAGGTTTAGTTCACACCTCTCGTTTCATCGAAAATTTTGGTCCTATTGCTATACGGCCACTCAATGCTCTACGCAATTAGCTTTTTGTTATTCTTTATTAGCGTTTAAGTTAAGTTTATTTCTGATTCTGGTACCCTCTTGTGAGGTTGATGCAATCGCCCCCGGTCGGCTAACAACTGTACGAATATTTGATAACCTGAACCTAAGCCTTAGATTTACTCTAATACAAGTCCTTATCTAAATCAGTAGCCCCCGGTCGGCTGGCATGCTGCGTTAAATTTGAGTGATACCGGTTACTTTTTAGATTAGATATTACTTTACTAAAGATTCTAGTGAGGTTGATACAAGCGCCCCGATCGGCTGACACCTGTACTATTATTTAATTACCTCAACCTAAGCCTTAGAGTTACACTAGTACTGCCATTATATTAATATAGCCGCTCACGGTCGGCTGACGAACCACGCTTTTATAAAAACTAGTTAGTAGCGGTCGACTACTGTCCAGTTACTCTCTCAAATGTCTGGTCCCCGGTCGGCTGACCAAAGTTGGTTTTGAGGGATAAAGGTTAGCTCGATGGGGTATTCAAATCGAAGCCTCTTACTCGCCCCGGGTTTATTCACGAAGTTAATCCGCCGACTATGCTCCACGGAGAAAGCTCACGCAACACTGGGCCGATATCTTGAACTATTACTAACTAATAATACTTAATATTTGCTACGTTATTATTTAGTCTAGGGGTTTACTTGGAGAATTAGTATTACTAGGATATTATACTAGATTGTTATTACAGTACCTAGATGTGCAACTAGGATCACTAATATGTTCCTTGTTTAGTCACGAATTGCCAAGTCAAGCCAAAACAATCATAAATTTCACCTAACTCGTAAAATCCTTCATAATTCCTTCAGCCTAGGTCCTTATACCATGTAGCGAGCCCTAAGATATGCACAGATGACACAGTTCACGGAGCTAAACATAGCTTAGCTTGACATAGCTTCTAAACGAGAAAGCCATTCCAATAAAAGCGGAGCCTGATGCAACACAACTACCCTGCCATTTCGGGGTAGCTATGTAACACATAAGCACTAATAAAAATAACAAAGACAAACTGCGTAATTCTTTACTGCACCGGATCGATCGTCAATACAATACACCAGACTCGAACCAGCTACTAAACTAAACTGAAAAGAAATTTAACTTAAGTTAGCTAAGAATAATGATTGTTGCAATTCATGGAAATTAGTTAAAAACAAAGCACAATTGATAAAATTAGGAATTTAGAAAGTTGGTGGGATATGGGTTATATATATAATTAAAATTATGAAAACTTAAATTTTCGGTTTTGGGGTGGTATGTTGGGTTATTTTAGGATATTTGGGAGGAGTTGGGACCAGAAATCTCCTGTGTAGCCTATTAGACCGCCAACAACACATAAAATTTTCACAATGAAAAATAAATACACCGTTGTCATTACGCTAGGTACGTAATTAAAGCCCAAATACGATCTACAGGCATAATTCGTGGATCTAAGGATTCCAAAAATATCTTAAAATGTGCGATTAACAGGGCAGCTTTATTAACATTTAGCCATAACCGGGTGAGCATTAAAACGACACGCCTTACCTGCTACTTACATATCATAGTTGCTTTAAGTAGTTGCTGGATGAAGGACAAAGAATATCCGTGTTGTATAAATCACACAGAACGTTGTGGCAAGTATATTCACGCAAAAGACAGCTAAGGTTACCTGGCGAGTTTGATTGGGGGAATTTAACAACATTCATTGGCGTCGAAAAGGTGAACAGTGGGGTGGCCACCTCCACTTTTTGCTACCAATCATGAAATATGAACTGATGGAGTTATAACAAAATGAACATGAACGACAGCCGCCCACAATTGTTCGCCGCCCCCACTTTTGAAGAACTTATGATGCCCTTGACAAGACTTCGACATGACAGCAGTTAATAATATCCCAACACTGCACGTCCTTCTTCAGGCTAGGCTGTATCTTCGACGTAGATGCGCAGTATGAGGAATTGAGGTTACGCCTTGAGGCTTCTGACACCTGGGTTCTGAAGCAGATCCATCTCCAGCTGATTAGACTATCATGCGACTGAACCTTTGGATGGAAACTGGCTGCGCCACAAATAGGAGGAAACTCTAACTTCACCCTTTACGTTAAAAAATGGGCTGGTGCTAACGACAAGTAAAGGATCTTATTTTCCAAGTACACTAAGGGCTGAGCATTCATGACCAACGCAACTTCATATATCACAACTGTTCGCAACTCATCAGGACGCTCAATTCTGCCATATGTTCTTCTACCTATCGCTGATTCATGTGAGCGTCACATTAGAAGTTTCGTAGCGCTTGAGCTAGACGATTCCGCTCTTGGCCTGGTATTCACACTAATAATTCTGTCCATGGTGCGAAGACACGTTAACATTGAATTTCATCGTAAAATCGATCAAAAGTATAGGAGTTGTCGCATTTTCATGAGTAGTTGAAAGATGAAATTAGGGTTCGTGAAATTGGCGAACGCGCATTTGGTGAGGGTCGCTAAATTTCTATGAGTCTAGACAAGCTACACCATTCCAGATCGGATGCAGCCACAAAGGCTAGTCTGGTTACAAACGGTCGAATTCCCAAAACAAAAAAATTGCTTTCAACTTCGTCAACGCTCGTGTCCAATGTGGCTAACGAAATAAGCAAATGCGCGTTATGTAGCCAGTCACACAATTGTGATGGCTGCAAGCATAACGTGTTTTATAGTCGTGTAGTTCATACATGCCGGCAGGGGGGGTAGGGGGGTAACCCCCCCTGAGGTCCGGACCCCCCCTGAGGCCGAAAAGTCCAGGGGGGTTACCCCCCCTGGGGGGTGCGCAGCACCCCCCGGGGTGCGCAGCACAAAACATGCGCAAATTGTGCCTGCTTGTTGCTAGTGGTGCATATGCAGCTGTAAATTTGTGGAAAGCTTTTTGTTGAAAGACGTCATTCCCTGAAATAAAAGTTAACCGAAATACTTACTTATATACTAACTTGATTTAGACATTGAATGTCTTCTATGGTCCACGGTGGATTAACCACGAACTCAGCACTAAAATAGCACTGGAACACTCCATCGCCGGAGGAGTCGCACCCGATAGCTCAGCAGACAAAAGCCGCGAGCGAGCTTTCTTATGCCACAGACCCATACCACATAAAATTGCTCAATTTTTACTTAGTTGTATTTCCTAACGAGCGTTCTGGGACCGAATCAGCACCAGTTTAGGCAGAGACAGATTAAAATAACTGAAAGAATTACTGTAGATCAACAAATACGGTGAAAAAACGTGCGCAATGTGCGCCTTCGCCTTTCTTCCGGTGCATGTAGACAAACTGAACACGTAGGTGAAAAATGTACATCCGACGATCAAAAAAAAGGTCCTCACGAGACCGACCCCCCTAGACAAATTTGGCCGGCCAGGGGGGTTACCCCCCCTGAGATGGCCGCGACCCACGTCCCCCCGCCGTGGGGGCCTCTACCACCCCTGGCATGACCCACCGTCGGCATGTATGGTGTAGTTCCAGGATCCAGAATCGTGGTTTTTGTTGTCTCGGCAGCGGCGAGCAAATAAAGATACTCCGAAAGCCTCCGTTTGCGCACTATAAGAAATCGGGCCATCGTCGCAGTTGTTGCTGCATTAAGTTCAGCCTAGCGTTTCAGTCTCAGTCTAATGATAAAAACCTGAAAGAAATACCGAAGCGAAAATCATCCAACCTGCGACAAACTTTGTTGTTTACAAACAATCAGACAATAATCTGTCTCTGCTGTTTTGGTTAATGAGCAAAATAATTCGTGGCTGTCCGGCCGATTTTTATTCGATACTGTAGGATCAAGATCATTTAACCCTGAGCTGAAACGAACTGAACTGAAGTTGTTGGAGAAGGATCACTGTCTGTTGCCGGTTTTTTGCCTACGAATCGTCGTACTTTGAAATAATAAATTGGGAAGTTCGGAGCCAAATGTTTAGACGGCTTACTGATAGTGTTGCCCACGATATATATCCAATAGAGAAATTGCTGTTTGACTAGATTTTCGAAATATGAATTGAGTTGGTTTAACGGAATTGGTTGTTCAGCGACCAGAATTTGTTGGAATTGATGTTCTCATAGAACTGGATTACTACCACTTCATACTATCAGAAAGAGTCCTGTGTTGTAATGGGCTTATGATTTTGTCATTTCGGTTGTGGTATGTCGTTATAGGACGACTGGTAGCAGAGTCCACCGGTTAAAAAACAATAGCTTTTATGTTGTTTAAAACGGAATAATTTGATGTTGATCAACAAACTCCACATTTGTCTGCGAAGCGGTGCTGGACCTTGGAGGATATTGGTCTTAAGGAACATGCAAAGCGAATGACCGGTAATGATGAAGAACTGCAGCAGCATACTGATAGACCACAGCGAGATAATGACAGTCGCTATATATCACGGTGCCGTGAAAAAATCATCGTTCGGACCTGACTGCTAATTTCGATTAAGCTTATGGTCGTTTGAAAAGTCTTCTTACGCAGATATCCGGGTGTCCCGAAGTCTTGCAGACTTTTATGAGAAGATATCTGATCAGCTGTCCAACAGCATTATCGAGACGGCTACGGTGTTGAAATATGGCTAGACATGTTACTATACGCCGCATCATCAAGTGATATCTCTATTCAAAGCTACCACAAAGATCCGTGTAGTATGCTAATCTAAAACTAGGAAAGATGGTGTCAGTCTAAATGAATGACTTCATCGCGGCCCGGTACTGCTTGCAAATACTATGATTTATTGTTGAGGTTTCGCCCCATCACGTTGCATTAGCTAGTGGCGTTGACAAGTCCTTTCTCCAGATTTGTTTTTATGAAAATGATCGGGACGAAACTCTTTTTTGTTGGCCAAAAATCCTTCGCTTCTTTCTGTTGATCATACACCTGTTTTGCCGAGTACCGTTCGGAATTATTTCGAGTCCGATTGTTCTTGAAAACACGATGAGTCAACATCTGATCAACGACGACACAGATGTTTCGCGTAAAATACTATCACTATGTGGATAATGTGACTACAGGTGTAGATAATATTCCTGCAGCGAGGCAGCATTATCGGGAAGCCAATTTTTGCTTGAAGCCGCAAAAATGAACCTGCGTAGCGGTACTCCAATTCATTGGTGTTGGGGATTGAGTTTAGTGATTCGGACTAGGGAATCGATCTTAATCAGTGAATTCTAGGTATGAAATGGAACTGAGAAACTGATGCACTCCGACGTGACTTTAATAGGTCGATGCCAACGGTTTTTGTGACCAAGCAGAATATTTTGAAGACAGTTTCCGAAGTGTTTGATCTATTAGGATTTTTCTACCTCTGTAACTGTGTCAGCTGTTGATCCACGATTTATGGAAAGCTGGATAATGTTGAGTTGAGGCATTGCCTGTTGAAGCCATTAATCGTTAGTCAAACATTTTGGGTAACCTTCAGTTTATTTCTATGTCCGAAATATGGCGCTTTTTGGATTCAAAGATGATGAAAGAGTTGAGCTTCATGTATTCTGTGACGCTTGAGCACTCGGGTGTTCTGCAGTTGTTTACATGCGAAAGCTGAGCGATTTGGTTGCGAGTTGCGATTTAGTGATGGCTAAAACTCAGTGATCTTTTAGTCATCCAGTGAAAAATAAGCAGACCATTCGCGTTTGGACTTAATAATAGCATGTGTGATTGGCGTTATGCTGCTGAAATTTGTGGCGACCCAGCTTTCCATCGAGTATATAGAAATTTTCGTGAACCGATTCCCAATGTACTCAGCAGTGCATCAAACGTGAACGTGTCTAAACACGGTTTGTCGAAAATCGTTTGGTTGAAATTCGAAAACATAATGATGTCTACTTCCGTGATGTCTCCTCTGAGGACAATCCCGCTGATATACCGTCGCGGGGATGTGATTTTCCAACCATGCATAATTCAGCCATGTGGTGGAATGGGCCGTGGTAGATCTTCTGCTGGAGTCGGCGTGGCCATTCCTTTGATTTAAAGATCGCAACATACCTAACCGAAGATTGCTTATTATAAAATCAGATCCTATATTGTTCACTAATGGGTAGTTTAAGTTAATTTGACTTAATTAAAAGTTAATTTAAGTTAATGACTCTAAATAGTCCAGCAGTCTCATGAGGCGCACGACAGCTAGAGGAGTCTTACGTGACTGTGAGGATTTGCATGAACAGTCTGCGCTGACTATGAATTTTTCCCGATAGTCTCCCGCGCCTATAGCTAAAACACGTGCCAAAATTTCAATCTTTACACAATGTAGCGCTGCCAAAATTTGAATTTCCAGCCTCGGCAACTGTTAAAATTTAAATTTTTACGTTTATGGTATAAATCATAACATTAACCGCAAAAATCAGTGCGCCAGGACATTATAGTCTGTCCTGTATAGTTATTCTAGACTATACTGATTATCCAGAGAGCTACATACGGCTGCAGAAAAACACGTGTAACTAGCTCGTGCTATAGCAATGCCTATTGAATCTACTTTGACAGCCGGACAAGACTAAGTCAGGCTGCACTCAACTTATCTTAAACGACTCATATAGTCATCGACGAGTCTCGGTTTTCATCTAACAAAGATTGTTACGGTGTACTGCCATTGTTTTTCGTGGTGCTTTTAATGTCAAAACAATAAAAGATTCTCGCAGGGCAGGTGCGCTTGTTGCCAGCAAACTTACTCAAGATTTATGTTCGGGAACAAATCCATATAGCGAAGATTTCATCCAAATCTATTCCAGTTGCATCCAGTTGGTGCTATCTGGCAAAGGGTATTGCCCGTCGTTACCTTTGTTTAAGGTAGCGGAATATGTACTTCGAAGCACGGGAAGAATTCATAATGTTGACATACCTTACGACGCTAAATATTCGGTGTTACTGCCAAGCGACTCTGATTTTACGAATCTTGTGATCGTCGATTATCATGTACGATTATTTCATGCAGGAGCTGCTCAAGCCCTTGGTCATTTGAGTCATCGTTTTTGGATTGTACACAGTCTTGCGTTTAGGAAAGTGATTCGGGCCTACAAGATTTGTAAACGTGTACAAAGTATGCCTTATGCGACGCCACCTGTACCTTTCTGAAGAGCCACTGTTTCTATATACCGGCGTGCACTATTTAGGTCCATTGTTCGTCAAATCTTATGATATTCGCTAACGCAAAGTGTGTGTCTACCATTATAGATGTAGTAGATGATCTACCGCCTGGGAGTTTTCTGATGTTGCTGCTAGGATTTGTAGCCTTCTTTGATATCCAGCGATTGATTTTATCTCACAATGAATCGTAGTTCGGTTTATCATACAAATTACTTGATAATTGTGGGTTGATGTAACCAATGCAGAGGTTGATCATAAATTTATGGGAATCATGGCATGAAATAGGAATTTGTTGTTGAGTAAGCGCCCTGGATGAGAGGGTTTTATCAACCCTTGGTTAGGGAAGTAAAACGGGCGTTTAAAAATTAGTGTGAGGAGTGTTTCTTCATCTTAATTAGTTGCGAACAGAGATATGTGAAATTGCGTCGGTGTTCAATACTCGGCCTCTAGTGAACTTGGAAAATGAAATCGGTTCATTGCAGTTAACACCAACCCATTTTTAGCGAAAGGGGCGAAGTTGGAGTTTCCCCCAATTTGTGTTGGCGCAGCCAGTTGCCAACCAAAGATTCAGTGGCATAGTAGTCTCATTTTGAAATGGAGACGGTTGCTGGCGGTCACAGAAATGTTTTGTGTTTTGTGGCGGAACTGCTATTCGTAAAGGCAAGGCACAAGCAACGTAATTGTAACGTTACTTCCCCTCAAGATCAATGATATTGTCCAGGTAAAATTACAATTTGCGTACAATTCCATGGAATATTGGTCGAATTGTGTCTTTGCGTATTAAAAGCGAAGGCTCCTTGGTGCGATCAGGGGCAATCTAGTTGCCAAATAGGAAAATAATACGACCATCTGCTAAGCTTGTATATCCATTTGAAGTGGAACACAAGTTTGTTAGTAACAGTATTAGCCAAACCAATCGCTTTCAGATCCTCCTGTTCCAAATCGTCATATGCGAGATGCCACTATCAAATACCGTAACACGAGAATGAATCAATATACAAATAATGAAAGTCCAAAAGAAAATTGTAGGAATGCTTATCCTCTTTCTTTTGAGTTTAATGATGTTTTGTATTTGCGAATAACATAATTGCAAAAATGTAACTCAGGTATTTAGCAAAATTAGTGCGTAATATTTCGACTTTTAAATAAATTTATATGTCACAGGAGTCACATGATGAGCCGCCTAATTTGTTGTGGGTTCTTCGTGTCCGTTGTCATGATTTACCGTTTTTAATTCTGTTCGTATGGGGGACCGGGTGGCGACGTCTATTCTGGAAACTCGTTGGTATGTCAACTTGTGTGACAGTGGCAAGCGTGGCTATGACGAAAACCTTTTAAAATTGGATGCTTTGCGTCGTGTCCCTCAACATTGTCCTACCTGGATGGAGGCACGGCGGATTGTGCTTGATGCACAATGGTTAACAAATGCCAGACAAATTTATCTAGAGATTATGCTACATCAATTGCAGCAAGCGAATCGGGCGGTCTTTTTGAATTGCATTAATAGCCGAAATAACGACATTCCCTCTTTTGTGGTCATCTCTGGTAGCAATGAGCTAATGTGGCCTTGTGGATTACGTGAAGCGGTCGCTTGAGCAGGTCAACTGATAGTGGTTTCAATATTATGGGTCTGTTTTCGAAGTTGTCTTCCGCGGTTGGGTCACCGGACAAGATCCAAATTGGGACCTGAACCAGTTAGGAACGAATCCAGCACGAATGTGAGAGATATCCTTTTCATTTCCGCAAATGAGTTCTTATATTGTCGCATTCAGTATGTCGCAACTTAATAACTCTAAGTGCGTAAAAATTGACTGTCGGGCTGTGTATTTTCTGATTTGATTCAAATTAAAAATACTCTTCGTGTCGAATACTTTGGAATCATCATCATTAGCCATGGAGTAAACGTTGTTAACCGACCCACTTTAGTCAAAGCAGTCGAATTTCAAATGTTGAAAAACTTCTTGAGCTATATTATAAATCGAAACAGGCCTTAACTCGTTTTGTTAAGTGAAGCTTTGCTTTTGCCTGGAGCACGTGGAGTTAACGAACAGA
Organism: Trileptium ribeirensis; assembly: GCA_030248225.1. Lineage (NCBI taxonomy): Eukaryota > Metazoa > Nematoda > Enoplea > Enoplida > Thoracostomopsidae > Trileptium > Trileptium ribeirensis. The sequence continues at coordinate 62,071 of JASANE010030161.1, read as the reverse complement.
ACAACATAACGGAAATGCAGCTTAAAGATTTTCCTACAAATGCGTAATCTGGACTCGAAATGAAGGGTACCCTTTCGAAATGAATCGGAAATTTTTTCAAAGGTTCTTTCGGAGTGATGACACGGATTGATTTCACCTCGGCCCTTAGGAAGAATGGTGTAACAGGTTTCTGCTCCTGAGAAATGTTCAATATTCACTGTTGGTGGTGCCATACCATAAGAACGTTCGTCCTAAATTATGATCCTTGATACCTTAAAGTCAAGAATTGTTATCCGTCGCATATTGAATATAACTTTATTTTGTTGTATATTCAGACGGGAATACCTCATTCGGCAGAATGTATTTCTGCAGAACCAAAGGCGTAAGTCATTGAGTTCGAACCTCTCTTTTCAGCTCTACTTTTCAGAAGGCTGCTGTTGTCATATCTTTTTTTATTAGCTCCTTCGTGACCCTAAAGAAAAATTCACTCGCGATCGTTGTATCCCCAATCCAAGTAAATACATGTTCGTCATACATGAGCGTGGTCCGAAGTTCCAGATGGATACAATATCTGCTGCTTCCAGGGGAATCAAGCTACCTCAACGGGGGATCGGCGACGCTCGGCTAGGGTCCCAGTCCGATGCGCAAGTGCATCATCCCCTCTCCTCTGTTATGCTCATAGTATTAGTTCGCGCTTTTATAGCCGAGAAACCGTCATTAGCCATATCATTAAACATCCATCTTCGGTCCGGCTGGTGTAAACCATACCGCCAAATATTGTTTCCGTTAAACCCTGACATGAAGCTGAAGCTGAATGGGTGTTGTGGCAATGACAATGGGAAAAAATCTGACAAATGCACAATTTTTTAAGCGAAAAGTGCAGGTTCATGGTGGCTAGTTGGGCGGTAAGTAGTGGGTGACAATAATGGATCACGTTCTTCTTTGTGCGGCCTGGGCAGCGAATGCGATTGCCAGAAAAGGCCACGATAGTATTGCCAAGAGTCAAGGATAGTCGTTTATTCTGAAGAGCGTGAAACTGATTTATGTATCAAGCTTCAAATACCTTGATTATATTCATATTGTTTTGTGTCGCTAATTCCTTTTGCTCCATAGTGTACCCTTAGCTACTTGTACACTGAAATAATGGATAATCAAGCATTGAAATGCTAAAAATCACATTTATACAAACAGTTCTATCTTTTGATAGCTTTATGCGTTCGATTATGAACAGATTGCAGTCCCACGAATAAGTGAAAAATCTACCCACACACAACGTTGGCTGTAAATATTCGTCAAGAAATCGCGGAAATTTTTTTTTATCTCCAGCTAGTCTTACTTTCAAATATAACAATAATTCGACTAGATATTTTAGAGCCTTTATCCAGCTATACATTTGGTGTTATCAATGAAAAGATAAATGAACTGGAAGCAACTAATTGATTTAATTTAATTAATTATTGGAGGAGATCAAATTTTACTGAAACGAATACACACCTAAATGAAGCATGGCTTTCGTTTAAATGAATAAAAGGTATATAATTCTATATATGCTCAAGATTAACTATTAGTCAACGTCAGTAGCCTCATCACCTACTGACTGTTTTTGCATATCGCTGACATAACTGACAAGTTAAAGCGTAAAAAGTGACTTGTCCGAACTTTTAAGAAAAATTAGCAAAATGATCACATATCAAGTGTTTACAATATTTAAGTTGTATTGTCCACGTGTTCACGAGCAGGGCTCAAACAAAAAATATTTCAGGTTAATTTCGGCTCGTTTTTGGTAATGTCGCTTGTAGCTAGGTTGTGAGTAAACCGATTTAACCCAAATTTCTACAGTAGATATGACCTTACCTGGGGAAAATATCGCTGCGATAATCGTTCATACATAGAAAGGAACTCGGATAAATTAAAACTTTAGTGCATCTAAGCAAATTTTGTTGGGTACATTCGGTTATACCAACACATGGTTTTGTATACATTTGAACTGCATTAACGAGCTGAGTTAAATTACATCAAAATTGGCTCAATCCTATTATGGGTTAAAGAGATATGCCCTTTAGCCTTAGATTAAGCCGTTAACCCATAAATCCAACAGATTTTGACACCAATCTCCTCAGCTGGTAAATGCAATTCGTATGGTATCTAACGTTTACTAGAAAATTTTTGGCGCTAAGAATGACTATAAATATCTAAGAATTATTTTGTCATAAATATGGTTGTATTGGACATTTTTGACCGTATCGACTTTCCAAAACTTCACCAGTGCGCGTGCAGCAACATTAACTGTATTTCTTTCATATTGGTTCATTTTCCGGCTGGAGCCGTATAAGCTAAAAAAGCCATTGTTCTTATAACATATGTTATAAAACTTGTAGTAAAACACTTATGCGAGTTGGAATGCTATGTTTATATGCCATAATCATTATATCCGTTTCCTACATGATTTGGAGTTACGCCATTCAGATTTACATCACGAATTCCGGGTTGTATGGATAAATCTTTCGCATACAAGCCACTGAGCTATCTAGGAACTATATTGTTCGGTTCCTTTAGGAATAACAACACAAACAAAAAACATCGAACGTACAGATATTATGCCAGATGTCCTGTTAACGCAACAGTTAACTAGTGTGGGCTGTACCCATTTGTGGAACATGAGCGCTAAAAGGTTAAAGCAATTTAATGTAAGTAAAATAAAATTAATGCTACCAACCGAACGGTCTGACTGCAGTATCTGGTTCCGGAGGCCAATTTTTAGATTGTTATTCGTTGAAAAATTAAACCATCTTAACATACAATATAAACTTTGCTCAGCGTAAAATGTTACACCAGTTATATGTAGTTATACAAGTATATATCTATCGGATGCAGTTACCCAATAGATAATTTTCCAGTTGTTACGAACGTATTTAAATTTTTTAATGGAAACGGTTAAGTATTTTCAGTCATAGTTTTTAATTTAATATTTTGCAAAGGAACACCCAGCGTAGCGTTTGCAAACATACAACCAAACCCTAATTTACCGTTTACTACGTGTATATGTTTTGAAGTAATTGGGTGTCTTTAGGTAAAAACCGTTACTATGGATATCGTTATGTTTATACCTTATACGCAATTAGAAATTTGTGTTACAGTTAAAATTTAATTCGTTCTATTTACGACCTAGATGCTCTATAGTAGGATAAAAATGGCAATTCAGTTTTATAACAATAATATCATTGTTCCCGCCGTGATGGGGACAGTTAAGTATTACAGACAAATAGCTACCACAAGGCGATCACGTCAAATACCGCTAGCGTAACATGTCAAGTTTTCTTCCTCGTCTAATTGTATAATGTTTTGCCTTCCTACGACTAAGGCTAAGCCTAATTATGAGCCTAAGTCTAAGCGTAAGCCTAAATTAAGCCTGGGCTCACAATTAAACTTTATATTTTTGTCTTATAATACTCATGTTAAGTCATCCCCGCCCTGTTTTTGGGGGAGAAAACTTGACATGATCCTGAAGGTGCTCTGTCTAATTCCACATATGCGATTGATAATACAGTTTCTATGTATATTCCAATTTATTTTGACCACTATATGTCTGGGAAATGATCTATTATTCGCGACTTTTTTCCTTCAATTTTGCGCTATTTTTCACTAACTTCCCACAGGAAGTCGGTGTATAAGATGTTTGATTGAATTTTCTATAATTCATTACACATGCATTGAATATACGATATATGCACATGTTTCTGATATGCATTGCATAGCTGTCATAACCTATGCATTTATAATTTCACAAATTTGGAACAAGAAGCGCAGCAAGGGGGAGGACGTAGGCTCCCACTGCCATATGGTAATGCATGAGTAAACTTACGGTGCGCCTCCTACCATCCCCATTTGTCATTAGCGATTGACGATCGCTTTTTCGGCGTACCAGCCACCCGTCAACATAACAGAGAACATAAAATTGGAGTTTTGGGCAACGAGTCCAAAACGTTAGGTAACAGAAAATTGCCCTATTAACAGTTACTTCAAAAACATTAGGTAACAGATTTATGATCGTTTGGCATTTGAACTGGAAAATTTTTATTTTATTATCGAGCGGAAATTTCCCCATTTAATAATTTAAAACCTGCACATCACATGTTAAGTTCGCGAACTACACGTATTATCAATAATAAACCGAAACGTGTTAGCGCAACGAAAAAATGCGGAATGCTAGTTGCCCCATTGTGCGTTCTGAAACGAATTTGTGGCCAAATAGCAAATAGGTGCATTGTGTTAGCGAATAGAAATCACACCGTTTTGCAATCAGTCGCTCTGTGTTCGTGAACGGGATTTTTTGAATTTGGCTATTGTAACAAATTTTTAGTTCGCTAACTGCGTTTTGGACATAGTGTCAAAAGGGGATGGTAGGGGGCGCAGCTTAAGTTTACTTAGACATAATACCTATATTATAGAACCACAAATAGTCTTGTGCCCCCATCCCATACGAAGCGCGAGTTAAAAATTTTACCGTGCTGTATCTCGCTAAAATGATATCACCAAGATTGCATGACAAACACCACAACGTTTAAACATCACAAAAACATTAAACAAAACTTCAGAGATCGCAAATCTACGCATTGAACATGTTCGAAGCAGGAAAAAATAATGATCCCAGAAAATATCATGCTCTTAAAGCAAAACATGCTGGGACACCTGTATAGCAGTTGTGAGATTCCTGTTTAAACAATCCTGGTTCTGCTAATTTTGGTCCATGCGTTTTATACTTGATTTGAGATACTTGTATTATCAACACACGTTTTTGGTTTTCATAAAAATCAATGATTTTCAGACAACTTAACGAGCTGAATTGGTGATCAGCTATATTCACATAAGCTTGGTGTTCCTGTTAAAATTATTATCATTTTATCTTGAATATGTATAAGTATATGTAGTGTCTATACAGTTGGGTTCGGCGGTGTATGCACAGCTTAAAGTTACATGCCTTCCAGCACATCGATCGATCAAAAGCACCGTTTAGCGTTGGATAAATATTAGAACAAATGATACTAAAATTGAGCTTTTTACCGAATAAAACCAAACATATACGTCCGGGTTGAGCGTCTAATCTAAATATGCCGACGTGAAATGTAACTACATCGACTGGGCCACAGCAATTATTTATATTCTAGGGACTGTCGCTGTTTACTGCACAATATAATATATATAACGAACGCACCGTAGCTTATAATTTATGCTTCCGGGCTGGCAACAAATCCTGTAATTTTATAGTTATGCTCACTGGGCCCGAGATACACTGTATTTAGAATTACAGCCATTTAAGAGAATACCATATACGGCATCATCATAGCGCCTAGCTATGTGATTTTTTGTTTATTGTGCAACATGTTTACACAAAAAGTAGTTGTTCAAGGTACGTTTAAATTGTATTTTCCACCTGGGGAGTCGATTATGTGAAGTATAATGAGATTTTTAGCCTTTAATTGTGGGTAGCTATCATTCTGAGTATATTGGAACATGGTTATATCTGTATCTTTATTAACATACGAAATGTGTTACCGTAACGAAAAAATACGGAATGTCATAATCGTGATAAGATAACAAACATCATGTGTGGTCTTCATCACCGCATCCCACACCTCAACATCGTGTCAAAATCCAAAATTGGCAAGAGTTAAGAAAAATGCTGAGTCTCCAAAAATTTCGAAAGTTTATCTCTTCAGAACGACCTTAATACCCCCCAACGACAGGCTGACAGACTGAGGCTGGCTGAAGGCGTGCCTGCACTCTCGAATCCACCGCTAGCCCCTTAGGACTTCGTACTTCGCTCATGTAGGCTCCTGGGCAGCGGTTTTTGTAATTTCTTGTTTCTGTGGTTAAAACATGTCTGGCTGGACTATGGCTCAAATCCATTAAAACAAATATTTATTTATATTTTATTTAGTCATTTTGTATTTAAAGCCGCCTTTGTACTTATGCTGATTCTTGTTGCAGAACTTGTAAATTTCCACTTATAATCTCATCGACAGCACATATCATTTCGACATGTTTGTGGCTTTATTATTAGCTATCATTATGGTGCCAGGATGTATAGGGCGATATTCTTATACAACCACAACAAGTACGACTATGACAACAATAGCCAGAAGTGAAAAGCCTGCAAGAAGTAATATGTTACACGTTCAAATTGTATAAATTGACATTGTTTAAAACTTCTGTCATTCTGTGCCCAAAATTTTTGGTGACCACAAATAGATACATTGTAGAGGGCATTGCTGCTTTTCATATCAGATTGGCGATCCATATGTCTCGGATATGCACCACTGAAATGAAAGCAAAACACAAAGTCCCGAATTTGAACACCAAAGAAGGAATCAATATAAGATTTTGCTGAGGTATAATTATATACAGTTTACAGTATGTGTATACGATATCATCAACGACGTACATATTCATAGGGGATGTACCCTTTCCAAATTATGAATGGCGTGCCAGCATCTTTGACTCCAGTTTATTGACGGGGTCACATTATTCAGGTGCAGTGTTAAGTGATGTAATTTCTATTATTTCTAAAATTTTTAAGTGATATTCTGTTTTGATAATCTTACAAAACAATAGTATATAATATAACTTTATATATATATATATATATATATATATATAGTTGCTGTGCAACCCTACTTACTACTAACTGTGCACCGCCCCCCCCCCCGGCAGGTAGCCCGATCCCTCAGGTTCCGTTCCTAGTTCGCATCGTCCGCAGCGAACAGAAATTTTTGGCAAAATGTGGCAAAAAGCGGATAGATAAGCAAAAATATATAGGCGGGCAGAAATCGGTGTAAAATTGGCTAAAATTGGTTAAAAATTGACATAAATCTAGGGAAATTGGCAATAATCGGGGGATTTACAGTCCCAAATTATTTCAATAATTTATCCTCTCAGACGACCTTCCTTTCCGCGGATCGGGTGATCCCTCCCATCCCTGAAGCATCTGCTATTCGCCCACGACCTCGGACCTCGGGCATGTATGTCAGAGACTGTTAATCCGGTGGTAGGACATATTTTTTAATTGTAGCTATCGAAAAAATCGCTTAAAATAATTTGCTTATTTTACTGTGCGTTTTGGCAAAATCATAATTCCTTGCTGTGTAGGTAGGTATTGCGAAGCACATGCAGGGTAAATTAAAGCATAAATCTATTGCCAGTGTGCGACGTTTCTTGATACCGATCGTATCGGGAAAACATCTCAAATTGCTCTCTTGTTTTTCATTTTACAACAAGTATTTAAAAGTTGTTCTTACATAATATATTTTAAAACTTTTAGCCTGTAGCGATTTTATTTACGAATATGTGGACAACGCTACAATATGCAGCTCTGGAAAATTGCAATCCGAGGCTCAGTCAGACTGCAGAGAGGCATGTCGTAATTATGTACTGCGAATATTTGGACGTGGCACACTCTTCCGACCCCAATGCAACAATGGTCGATGTTACTGCGCAGTTTGCAAAGACTGAAAGAAAATATTGCAAAATAAATGGACACAAGGTTGTATCAATTTGTAAACATATAATCGAACAATATCACTATAATACATAATTATTTTATTATATTATATGTGTTATTTATATATTATTATATGATATTATAAGCCTAAGCTTCGATATTTATATAGGCTTAGATATATTTAATAGATGCTAAATAGGAATCGAGATTATCATGAAATTACAAGTTATGCAACAAGAATCAGGCATAAGTACAAAGGCAGCTTTAAATTGCCAAAATGACTGATAAAGTATCATAAAATATTTGTTTTAATGGATTTGAGCCATAGTCCAGCCAACATGTTTTAACCCGAGAACAAATTTACAGAAACCGCTGCCAGGAGCCTACGTGAGCAAAGTGTAAAGCCTAAGGGGCTAACGAGTCGATTCGGAGAGTCAGGGCACGCCTTCACCACTCAGTATCAGCCTGTGGTGGGGGGTGTGAGGTCGTTCTGAAGGATAGACTTTCAAAATTTTCAACTCAGCATCTAACTCTTTGCCAATTTTGCGGATTTTGACACGATGTTAAAGTGTTCTGCAAATGCATCAATAAAAACCACCACACATGATGTTTGTTATCTTATCACGATTTGTCAACGTTGCGTATTTTTCGTTACGGTAACACATTTCGTATGTTAATAAAGATACAGATATAACCATGTTCCAATATACTACGATGATAGCTACAATTAAAGAGGCTAAAAATCTTCATTATACTTCACATAATCGACTCCCCAGGTGGAAAATACAATTTAAACGTACCTTGAACAACTACTTTTTTGTGTAAACATGTTGCACAATAAACAAAAATCACATAGCTAGGCGCTATAATAATACCGTATATGGTATTCTCTTAAATGGCTGTAATTCTTCGAATCATGTGTATAGGGCCCAATAAGCATAACTATAAATTACAGGATTGCAGCTCCCGGAAGCATATTGGTATCACTCCAAGTGGTCGTTATATCTGTTATATTGTGCAGATTGACGGCGACAGTCCCTCAATATAAATAATTGCTGTGGCCCAGTCGGATCTAGTTGCGTTAGCATCGGCGGGGTATTCAGATTAGACGCTCAACCCGGACGTATCTTTATGTTTGGTTTTATCCGGTAAAAAGCTCAATTTTAGTATCAGTTGTGCTTAATATTTATCCAACGCTAAACGGTGCTTTTGATCAATCAATGTATTGGAAGGCATGTAACTTTAAGCTGTGCATACACCGCCGAACCCGACTGTATAGACACTACATATACTTATACATATTTCAAGATAAAATGATAATAATTTTAACAGGAAGGCCCCAAGACTTTATGTGAATATAGCTAATTCACCAGATTCAGCTGGGTAGAGCATATGAAAATCATTGATTTTTATGAAAACCAAAAACATATATTCATCATGTTAGTATATTCAATAAATTGAACGCCATCAACCAGAATTTGGCCAAACCAGGTAGTGGAGAACAGGAATCTGACAACTGCTCTAGAAGTATTGCCAAGTATACTTTACTTCAAAAGCATGATATTATAAGGAATCATTGTTTGGCCTGCTTGGGACATGTTTCTATGCATCTATTATCGAATTGTCTGAAGTTTTGTTTAATGTTTTTGTGATGTGTAAACATTGAGTTATTTGTAGTGCGATATTGGTGATATCATTTTGGGTAGGCGCCGCGCAGTAAAATTTTTTAACTTGCGCTTTTGGTATGGGATGGGGCGAGGACTATTAGTTTTTCTATAATATAGGTATTATGTCTAAGTAAACTTAAGCTGCCGCCCCCTACCATCCCCTTTTGACACTATGTGCAAAACACAGTCCACGAGCTGGAGATTTATTACAATAGCCAAATTCAAAAAATCCCATTTAGGGGCGCGGAGCGACTGATTGTAAAACGGTGTGATTATTATTCGCTAACACAATGCCTCCTATTTTGCTATTTGGCCACAAATTCGTTTCAGAACGCACAATGGGGCAACTAGCATTCCGCATTTTTTCGTTGCGCTAACACGTTTTCGGTTTATTATTGATAATACGTGTAGTTCGCGAACTTAAAATATGATGTGCAGGTTTTAAATTATTAAATGGGGAAATTTCCGCTCGATAATCAAATTGGGGGAAGATTTTCCAGTTCGAATGCCAAACGATCATAGATGTTTGTTACCTAATGTTTTTGAAGTAACTGTTAATCGGCGAATTTACTGTTACCTAACGTTTTGGACTCGTTGCCCAAAACTCCAATTTTATGTTTTATTTGATGTTGACAGGTGGCTGGTACGCCGAAAAGCAATCGTCAATCGCTAATGGCAAATCAAATTGGTAGGAGGCGCGCCGTAAGTTTACTCATGCATTACCATATGGCAGTGGGAGCCTACATCCTCCCCCTTATTCACTTACTTGTTTCCAAATTTGTGAAATTATAAATGCGTAGGTTATGACAGCTATGCAATGCATATCAGAAACATGTGCATATATCGTATGTTCAGATGCATATATTAATAAAGGAATTATGGGCAATGGAATGGTGCCTTTTATACGCCCGACTTAATATGGGAAGTTAGTGAAAAATAGCGCAAATTAGAAGGAAAAAAGTCTTGAATAATAGATCATTTCCCAGACATATCATCGTTCAAAATAAATTGGAATATACATAGAAACTGTATTATCAATCGCATATGTCCAATTCAACAGAGCACCTTCAGGATCATGTAGAGTTTATTCCCGTAAAGCCGAGCGGGGGTGAGCTTCACGTGAGTATTATAAGACAAAAATATAAAGTTTAATTGTCAGGCCCAGGCTCCATTTAGGCTTACGCTTAGACTTACCGGCTCATAATTAGGCTTAACCTTGCCATGCGTTCGAAGGCAAAACATTATAAGAATACATTCAAGGAAGAAAAATTGACATGTTACGCTATAGCGGTATTTGACGTGATCGCCTTGTGGTAGCTATTTGTCTGTAATTCTTAACTGTCCCATCACGGCAGGAACAATGATGTTGTTGTTTATTGAAAAAAGAAACTAAAATTCCATTTTTTTCTTCCTATCAAGCATCTAGGTCGTAAATAGAACGAAATAAAATTTCAACTGTAACACAAATTTCTAATTGCGTATAAGGTATAAACATAACGATATCCATCGTGACCGGTTTTTGCCTAAGGACACCCAATTCTTTCAAAACATATACGCGTCGTAAACAGTAAAATCCAGTTTGGTTGTATGTTGGTAAAACACACTAGGCTGAGTTCCTTTGCAAAATATTAAATTAAAAACTATGACTGAAAAATTGTCACGTTTCATTAAAATTAAGATAGTTCGTAACAACTGGAAAATTGTGTTTATTGGTAACTGCGTCCGATTGATATCTGTGTATAGCTACATTGTAGACTGCATAACGTTTACACTAGGACAAAATTTTATCTATGCGATGAGGTTTAATTTTTCAACAAATAACAATCTAAAAATTGGCCTCCGGAACCAAATTATCATCAGACCGTTCGGTTGGTAGCATTAATTTTATTTTACTTACATTAAATTGCTTTAACCTTTTAGCGCTCATGTTCCACAAATGGGTACAGCCCACTTAGTTAACTGTTGCATTAACAGGACGTGTGGCATCATGTGTTGCGTTTAGATGTTTTTTGTTTGTGTTGTTATTCCTAAAGGAACCGAACGATATACATCCCTAGATAGCTCAGTGGCTTGTATGCGAAAGATTTATCCATACAACCCGGAAATTAGTGATGTAAATCTGAATGGCGTAACTCCAAATCATGTAGGAAACGGATATAATGATTATGGCATATAAACATAGCATTCCAACTCGCATAAGTGTTTTACTACAAGTTTTATAACATATGTTATAAGAACAATGGCTTTTTTAGCTTATACGGCTCCAGCCAAAAAATGAACCAATATGAAAGAAATACATTAGATGTTGTCACGCACACTGGTGAAGTTTTGAAAATCGATACGGTCAAAAAGTGCAATACAACCATATTTATGACAAAATAATTCTTAGATATTTATAGTCATTTTATTTAGCGCCAAAAATTTTATTAAGTAAACGTTAGATACCATACGAATTGCATTTACCAGCTAGAGATAATAAAATCTGTTGGATTTATGGCAAACGGCTTAATCTAAGGCTAAAGGGCATATCTCTTTAACCCATAATAGGATTGAGCCAATTTTGATGTAATTTAACTCAGCTCGTTAATGCAGTTCAAATGTATACAAAACCAAGCAATCGTATTATTGCCATCTACTTCGTTCAGTTACGTATCTATACAAATTGTGTTATATTTGCACACTATTGTAGTTGAAGACGCGTAGATTTCACACTACCGGATAGAAAAAATAATACCCCGACCGGTTGTAGAATTATTAGCGTTGAAACAAAATTTGAAGAATTAAAAGTTATATATAATGTAAATTTTTAAACACTAGCTGTAATCTTGTTTCTTAAATTTTATTCAAAAATCTAAATTTATATCTTTGATTTCGAACATTTCATAGTGTATCTTATTCAGCAAGGCACCTATCAGAACCTATATACGATTCCTGGATGACACTTGTCTACAATGTGACACAGTATGCGATCATGTTTATCTTTGATTGCAGAAACAGAGTGAAAACATACATTTTTTTGGAATTTATTGTCAGCTATTACCAAGATAATAACTTCTTTTACTCTGTGCACGATGAAATAAATTTTCTGTTTTATCACGAGCTCGTGCATCTATATTGTGAAAAAATGCCCAACCGCTAGTAACCGGTATAATGACACCTTTAACCTCCCTACTTCTGAACTATTATCATATAGCTGCATAGCTTAATATGGACCAAGCATTAGACATTTCGTATTTCTTTGCACCATGTGCATGTTAGCACGCAGAATTGGACATCAGGGCGGAGGAAACAATTTTTAGCTCGACGCCACTGCAACCTACAAGCCTTAATTACAGATTTGAGTGCCTAATTTGAACGTAGTATGTACGTAAATTTGAGCAGAAACTCTGGTTTACGATAACTACCAAAATTAGCGTCGTGTACCCGGGTGGTTTAGTCGGGTTGGGCACCCGGGTAGTGAGCTACTACCCATGCCCATGCTTACATTATACCCTATTGAATGACTAGACTGTCCTGCGCTGTATAGATAGAGTCAAACACGACCCTTAGATTTGAAGCGAGAAACTAAGATCTCGACATCGAACCTAAAGCTATGTTTTTCGTGCTGAGCAGACCGTGGATTTTCACCTTTTCCAGAGAAATTTTACCAGATTAGTTTTTCCGAATTTTTGGATTCGCTAAACTAATGAAGAACAAATTTTGTATACGTGTAAAAATTGCTACTTATCGTACGGGTCGATGGTAACAAATATTCAAAATGCGCTTGATAACAGTGAGCACTGTCATTTTGTCGCTACGGTTGCGGCGAATCTATTTACACCATGGAATCGGATCACACTAGTGTTGGGCAACGGCCGGTTTTGAACTCATAGGGCCTGCCGTCGGCTAACGGCCCAACGGCTGGGCGAAGGCAAGAAGCTTTGATTACTGCGACACGAATATCATATGCGTAAATGCTTCTACACCATTTTTTCAAAATCGATTGGATAAGAACGTTTTGCCCAGCTTCCTATAGCAAGTCCGGGCGGCAGTCGGCTCTGAGGTATATCATAAAACATTGGTGCATATTTTATAGCACTATAGCATACTGTGCTAAGTATTAAAACAGCTGGAGTCAGATAATGCACAACTGTTATGAAAGTAGACATTGCTTAATCTGTTTCAAGACCAGAATTTCTCCTTCAAAGTAATGTAAATTTTACGACCAAAAATTGTGCAGTAAGACGAAACTAAACGAAATTTGAAACTCTATGCTCAATGAACGGCAATTGCTACATTCAGTGTGGAAAAGTTCCATAGGGATACAAAACAGTCGAGGTACTTTTCATTTTACAGGAGGATCGCGAAATCCTCGACAAACTCTTGTATATAAAAATTAAGTAATCATCGAATGTTTTAATTAAAGCTTCATAAGTTATGCAGCCAAGTATCTGAAAGACAATATTAAACTAAAACAGCATTACCGAAAGTACAACAGCCGTTTTAAGCACACTTAATAAGTATATCAGCAACATGCATTTATTTGGCTATATATTTTATAGTCACGGCCCAAAATAAGTATGATGATTGATACCTATCGAAATTGCAAATGATCAAAATTGTGTTCAATAACAGTCGATCAAAATTATAAATATATTGTTTGGTTGCAGTAAAACGAAATCTATCGAAATTTCGTTCGATAATTACAAACTTTTTCTGGCCAAGACCGCCGATTGACCAGATCAGTTAGCTGATCGCATAAGCTAACTAGACAATAGATAAACATGTTATATGTATGCCATAGGTGTTCAAAAGGGATGGGTTTCCCCCTCAGTGCAAGTACACACTAGTCCATATCCACTCGGACTAGCACCGCCAGCCCCAACGCGTCCGTAAAATTTGAACGATTATTAACAATTTCGACTGCTGCAAACATTTACCCCCGCCAAACCATCCACTTCCCTTGCGCCAACGGGTTTTAGACACCTATACTATTATGATATACTATTATGTATATCATGATGTCCATTATATAAATTTCTCTAGAATGAAGATCACAAAGTTATTACTGGGCTCTTCAAATTGGGGGAGTGGCCCTGTCATTTTTCGGTTGTCCGGTTCATGCCCCCTGGCAAAATTTTGGGCTCCCCCAGTTCACTGTCACTTGGCGAATTTTTTGTTTCCAATCAGTCCAAAGTACATAACATTTGTACTAAAATAAATCCGTTCTGAAGCCATTTCGCAAATTTTATTAAAATTTGCTTTAAAATCGGTGTTTCTATCCATCAAAAGTGCTTTAGTTGATTTTATGACATTATTTTTAACCATTTTTCTCTTGGTAAAATGCCCTCACAGGCAATATCGGAACCAGGGACCCCTCAGTTCGTGCCCCCTGGCAAAGTTTTCAGCAAATAGACTCGCTTGTTTAAAATATCGGCTGTTGAATTCTTACAACATTTTACAAATTCGTGGACGCTATAACACACATCACAGGTGCAAATATTTGTCAATTTATTATTATTATATGGCGTTATGTTAGAATCATTGCCTTTCGCGACCTCATTCAATCACATTAAGTCACAAACGTTACTCGAAATTGACTATCGTTTTTGCACACCCAAATTGTCGTTGTCAATATGTCACACATCGGTAACCACACAACAGCGTTGGATCTCAACCGTCGCTTTAATCCATTTCAGTTACAATATTATTGTTAAATTACACAGGATTTCATCATATCAAATAAATCTAAACACTGGCTTAAGTTCATGAACCTTAAACTGACCCGGAATACGTTGCAGTTGTGGTGGGACATGATTAATATGTATAAAATTGTTCAAATAGGCGAATTATTATCAGATGACACCCCAGACATCATAATATTGCGTTGAAGCAACTGGTACCCGGCTCGAATATTACGGCTAAACAATCGACGGCGACGAGCGATAACTGCTAACAAAAGCAAACTGAATGAAGAGCACAGGACTACAGCAAATGAAAGTGCGATAACCGTTGCTAAAATAATGAAAATCAGTATATCAAATCTTATCTTATAATGTAATTGCCGTACGTCTGTCCCAAGTTTTGGATTTATCACATATTTTTGGTCATAACTTTTGAAACTGTTTTTGGATTTTTATGCGGTTTTTTTGTTGGGTAGAGAATCGATATGGGAATACAGGGATAATATTTTTGGGCACCCCTTATGTTTTTTCACAACCCACTCCCCTTGAAATAAAAAATAGCGTGATTTTATAAGTTTTAATGGTATAACTTTTCAACTGCTTCATAGATTTCGACGAACTTTTTTTGTTTTATTTCTTTATAAGACGTGCCGAAAGTATCGACGAACTTTTGCAAAGGGGATGTACCCCTAATTGGGAGACCTCCCTTTAAACTATCTTATAATGTAATTGCCGTATGTCTGTCTGTGTGTCCCAAGTTTTGTGTTTGTCACATATTTTTGACCATGACTTTTGAAACCGCTTATGGATTTTTATGGGATTTTTGTTGGATAGGACATCGAATATGGGAATGAACTGACACTATTTTTGGGCATCCCCTACGCTTTTTTCACAACCCACTCCCCTTTGAATTGAAAAATAGTGTCATTTTATTGGTTTTCATGATGTAACTTTTCAACTGCTTCATGGATTTTGATAATCTTTTTTGTTTTATATCTTTAAGACGTGCCGAAAGTATCCACAAAGTTTTGCAAAGGGGATATATCTGCATACTTGGGGGACCCCCGTTTAAACTATCTTATAATGTAATTGCCGTATGTCTTTCTGTGTATGTGCCAAGTTTTGGGTTTGTCACATATTTTTGACCATGACTTTTGAAACCGTTTATGGATTGTTGTGCTGTTTTTTTTGTTGGGCAAGAAATCGATATGGGAATGCATGGACACTATTGTTGGGCATCCCCTATGCTTTTTGCACAACCCACCCCCCTTTGAATTAAAAATAGTGTCATTTTATTGGTTTTTATGATGTAACTTTTCAACTGATTCATGGATTTTGACGAACGTTTTTTGTTTCATTTCTTTAAGCCGTGCCGAAAGTATCGACGAACTTTTGCAATGGGGATGTACCCCCTAATTGGGGGACCCCCCTTTAAACTATCTTATAATGTAATTGCCGTATGTCTGTATGTGTGTCCCAAGTTTTGGGTATGTCACATATTTTTGACCATGACTTTTGAAACCGTTTATGGATTTTTATGGGGTTTTTGTTAGATAGGACATGGAATATGTGAATGCACTGACACTATTTTTTTGGCATCCCCTACGCTTTTTTCACAACCCACCCCCTTTGAGTTAAAAAATAGTGTCATTTTATTGGTTTTCATGATGTAACTTTTCAACTGCTTCATGGATTTTGACAATCTTTTTTTGTTTCATTTCTTTAAAACGTGCCGAAAGTATCGACGAACTTTTGCAAATGGGATGCACCCCCTAATTGGGGACCTCCTTTTAAACCATTTTATGATACTGTTTTAACATATTTTGACACATCCATAAGGGTATGATACTGTCTTCGACATATTGACACATCCGTAAGGGTGTAATAGCGTTTTCGCTATTTTAACACAACCGTGAAGGGTAATGTTGTTTTATCATTTTAACACATCTGTAATGGGGTAATGTTGTTTTCATCATTTTAACACATCCATAAGGGTATAATAGTGTTTTCGACATTTTAACACATCCGTAAGTGGGTAATAGTGTTTTCAGTACTTTAATATACCCGTATGGTTGTAATGTTGTTTTCATCATTTTAACACATCCATAAGGGCATAATCCTGTTGTCTACATTTTGACACATCTGTAATGGGGCCGCAGGTCCACTCTCCCATATTTCCGGCGTGAAGCGTTCGCGCTGGTTAATTATAGTACCCGTCAGAAATGAGTGTTACGTTTCGAAACGAAAGAATCATCGACCAAAATGTTAGTTACGATCGAATGATGTTAAAATAACTAGCGTAAAAACTTCGAGGAACAAGCGAAAAAACTTCGAACAAATATTAAGCAAACCTCGAAGATGTTTCGAATAAACTCCAACAGTAAGTTGTCGAACAAAATTGGAAGGCAAAAAAAAACAACATTCATAAATGCCAGGAACAATATTCAAATAATATTACACACTATATTCTTCTTGTTCCTAGACACACAACACATTCAATTTGTTTTTGTCCCATACTTGCCTAGACATTACTACAATAATCGACAGTGAAATGATATATTATGTCACGTTATGTTTATCGCCGTAACATGGTACGAAAAGTGTTTATATATGTAGTTATACAAGACAAGTATTTATACAATTAATACGGGTCGTCGGGTCTAGCACCTTAGCGGCCAAAGACCGATTCCTGCTACGTAGTTGGCGTTTTGTGTTGTCATTTCATGATTATGATTGAAAATACGTGTTTCGCTACTGCATGTAATTTGACCACACGTTTGTATTGGAATATTACTGTTAACTGGCAAGCGAAGGTGAAACGGAGCGAGTGCGGTTTCAACATTTTGGGAAGTAACTTTGTAACAGGGTTTGCATATGATGTATACAATACACTAAAAACTTTGTAACTTTGAACCCATTGAAAACCCTCCATCGAACAGGGTTTGCATTTGATGTATACAATACACTAAAAACTTTGTAACTTTGAACACATTGAAAACCCTCCATCGAAAACAACTGAAAACACAAAATGGATTCGTGGCATTCCTAGATAACCAAACCATCGTATCCAGGGTACCAAAAAACCTATAGAGAACATTCTTGGTACCTATTGCGCAATAAATAACCAAGATACTGAAGACAAACTATATTCTGGCAATCGGGGTTATCAACCCTAAACCCACTGAACATTTCTAAACAGGTATGAAATATTCATGCTGGACTCTAGACAGCCAAACCTTCCTATTCAGCATAACGAAAAACCTATATATATCAGGGAATAACCGGACCCGAAATTTACCGAAACCAGACCCAGCAACCGGAACAGTCCATTTAAACCGGATCCGGAACCTAGTCTTCCTAATTTATATATAGTAAAACAGATGTAGGAAGAAATGAAGGTATAGTGGATTTACAATGCATTAAAAATCATTTTTACTTAATTAAAACTTAAATTAAACTTAATCAGGGCGGTCGCGGAATTTTCGCAACATATTTCCCTGATGAAATTGCCATTTTTTCCCTGATTTTTTTCGACAAAACTGAATAATTTCCCTGATTGAAAAAGCAGTTAATCACAATAAAGCAACTAGTAGTGGCAACAGTAAAAACGATTACAAAGCTTTTATAATACAAGTTCTCGGTAGTTTTAACTTAACTTAAATTTAAAGTACTAAGATAGGGATCACCGAGTATATTGAAACGAGTGGCCGAAAAGCACTAGCGTAAACTAAAATCAGACTGTGCAAGTGTCAAGAACCAGACTATGCATCAGTGCTGGAACGTCAGGTTGTACAAAACCTCGTGTCAGACTGTTCAAGAGACACCGGTGCAGGCTAAAGTGAGCAATAAAATTACGGTACTAAAGAAAATTGGAGGAAGAAATCCACGGTAGAGCTGTTGGAAGGAAAGAGCGAAAAATTTGGGATCCAAGGTAGAGATGTTGGAAAGACCGAAAAATTCGGGATCTTGCAACAAGCAATTGTCATACCGCTCAAGAACGACCCGAATCGATATGTTGGATCCTGCAAATAAATAACTTCCATCATTCAATGGATTGCAAATATGAGCAATTTTCAAATACTCCAGGAATAAATCATCAATTCAAGATAAATACCTAATTTTTTTCCTGATGGGCGAAATTTTCCCTGATGAAATAGTAAAATTCCCTGATGCGTGGACACACAGTTAATGTATTGCGATGGCATTATTGCATTTCTGAAACTTTAAAGAGACTGAGGAAGCTAATAATGTTTATTTATCGATCAATATGTCGGTTTTTGGACACAGAGCAAAAAATGTTTTCCACTGTACACCCTTGCTTATACTGCATCAAATTTAATGTGTTTACAACGCATGGAGCGTAGAATAAAGACTTTCGCCCTGTCTCTAGTGGCCTCCCTTTACTACACACACGTTTGTTACATGTTCTTCTCTAGGAAACTTGAAATTATTGGTTTATATGATTCTAAGAGAAAATAATAGATAGAAAGTAATTTTCTGATCAGTGGTCAGACACACTGTTTAGGCTATCGTTGGACAAACAGTGCCCGTCAGTTAGATGATAATGATGATAACTTTTTAATCAGAATGCTATAAATGAGACAAACTGTGATGCTGCTCGCACAGTTTCAATATATTATACAGTTCATTGCCAAGAAAGCAGTTTCTGGCTGCGTTGTAGATAACGTTAGTTTACTTCAATTTAGATTGATTTACCAAGTTTACGAGCGCACTCACTGGTGCTTGACACAATTTATGTTACCCAAGCATACCCTAAGTACTTCTACGTAACCCATACTATGTTACCGAGTTGGACCGCTGTAATTCGAACGTACCCCTCACACTCCAGAATGTGTAAAACAGCTGCTACAAGCATCGACCGGGTTTTGATTTGTTAACGAACTCCTGCAGGTTATTATAAAAAATTCCTACTCAAATTATGTGGCCTACTTACGTTTCACAAGGCAAATTGTTTAGTTAATCTTTTCTTTTGCTTGGTTGTATTGGAGCTTGATTATTGTACAATATATATTACATATGTTTAGATTACAGATGAAGCAAAAAATGTGAAAAATTTCAAACAAAATTTTTAAATCGGAATTCCGGTTCCGGTATGGTTTTTGCCCTTCGCCAGAACCGCAACCGGAACACGATTTTCGCCGGGACCGGAATTCCGGAATATATATAATGTCCTGCAAGCAATAAATAACTAAACAAATAAAAACTCACTACGTTTTGGAAATTCGGTATCGTCGACCATAAACCAGTTGAAAGCCATGAAAAAGTATAATAGTCAAGTTGGACTCTAAATAACAAAACTGTCGTATTCAGCGTGCTTGATAGACTAATAGACACTCGTTGTAAGGTAAAAACAAGCAACAACATGCCGAAACTTGAAAAATAGCTATTTCTGGCAAAGGGCAGACCAGCCATATTCGGGCCCACAGCGTCCCAGAGGATGGTCCCACAAAAAGGCGTGGATCTCGATGAGCTGATTCTGCGAAGTGGTCTAGGTTTCGATTCGAAGCCTCTGTCCTGAGATATACACTGCGAAAGACTGGTACCCGTATGGCCAGATTTGGCAAAGAATCCTTAAAACCTGTTTCGCCATTTTGAACGCGAGCATGGGACCACGGCTGTTCGCGTTCAACTAAAACACACATTCTCAATACTTTTGCTATCGAATAAAAATTTATCGAAATCCATCCACCCAAAGATGAGTTATGCTTGATAGAAACAGACATAAACTGTTTTTCACGATATTCTTGCCGTTTGCGCCTTCAGTGTATACTCTGCTCGCTTCGCTTTCCAACGATGCTATACACGAGGTCGAAAATCTATCTGGTGAGACATTTTTTAATAATTCTTTCCTATGTATGCTAAAATCAATCAGTACACACGCGAAAACGCCTGATGAGAACTGACTCGCAAAAAAATATAACACATTCAATATCTTGCTTCGGAGTCTACGATGCCATGACACCGACTCGAGCAAATTCGAAAACTGAACTGAAATTTGGATCCGCTATATTAGTTGTGTTGGTGAACAAACTGAACGAACAAGGAATACAAAAGCCTCGGAATTTTCAAAAATAGACTAACTTTTGACAACACACAAAAACGAACCTTTTAGCTTCACCAGCATCCTATGTGTTTCGTAGAGAGCACCATAATTAGCATTATTATTGTCGCTACCAATTTCAATCGATCTTTGGTCAGCGGTGACATTGCATAATCGCCGATATTCCTGTGGAGTCATCAAATAAGGCTTCACGGATTTGACGAACGCGTCGAAAGGACACAGTTGAGTGCTATCTCTACAGTGCGGAAGTACTCCGATATGGAACGGTGGTGTATCACTGTTATTACGAAAAAGAACCTAGAAGTACAACACTTAACTAAAGTTATTTCATGAATTAGTGAACATGCCAGCCGAACAATGCGGTATCTAATAGCGGAAGAAATAGACAAGCCCACAACAGACAAGTGTTTTCACTGTGACAAATGCACTAAAACGTCTTCATTCAGCGCACAAAATACCATGACGTGCGTATTTTTTCACCGTATGTGAAAATCGTTTCGAGTCCTTGGTCGATAAATTTAATAAAAACAGTGGTCCAAGATTCTGTGCAAGAGTCTGTCACAGAAACCGTATCCACGGTTCACTAAGAGCGTATGTCTTAATGTAGTTAAGTCACAGCGACCGGTATCTTCAGGCCCGCGACCAGACTCAATAAGCTACGGAGCTTAGCAAAGCACAAGAGCGCGTCACGGGACGTGTTCGGATACCGTCTGATTGGTTGACCACATGCCTACTTGGTACTACCTTTGAGGTCCTCGAGGAGGTTGGTTTCGTCATCTGCTCACAGGCCAAGGAGACCACACCTATCCCTATTACGATATCATCTAGACGTTTAGACAACCTGCATCGTAGGGGCTGGCCAAACACAATTTTCGCTAATTAAATTATAGCTAAATTGTCGCCGACCAGGATCCGACTTTCACTGGACGCTTAAGGCCGGATCGTGCCGCTCCACTCGTTCATCGACCAATCGGTAGGATGACTCCCGCAATCCTCGCCGATGCTGGACCGTTGGAGCTCACGCACTTTAGTGTTACACGTTGATTTACCAACAAAACACGCTGAATGCTTGTGATCTTCAGACGCCAAACCTGAACGCAGTTCGTCGACAGGGGCCACGATTTCAAATCCCGCTGTACATATCGCTACATATATATTCAATCAGCACGGGAACACGATGGGTTTTCAAGCATTACTTAGTGACAACCGCATCGGTTATACATTCAATACGGGTTAACATGATACGGCAATCCAATCAATACAAATGAATAATGGCATGGTAAAATTAGTATAACATGAGCACCAGGGAGTAACCGGAATTCTGGTTCCGGTGAAAATCGTGTTCCGGTTGCGGTTACGGCAAAGGGCAAAAGCCATACCGGAACCGGAATTCCGATTTAAAAAATTACGGTTCCGGTTATTCCCTGATGAGCACGTATTTCACATAAGTAAATTATTGGGTCAAATCGAACTACGGAATCGAACGTACACAGCCGTAAGCTAGACCAAAAACCTTCCGCTTATACGAATACTCAAGTGACGGCTGCGCTTATGTTACTAAAAATGCAAAAAAGTGTGTGAACGCTGTACGACTAAGCTATCAAGGCGTCAAAAGCTATCTTATCGCTCAATAATGCTGTTTGGCCGGGTCAGGTAAGCTGAAGACTAACAGAAATTAGTCGCCAAACATAAGGGACAGCACATGAAAATACGCACTAGATTAAGGTACACAAGCCACATTAGCAAACGGTAACGCAAAGAATACGGAGTAATGAATTGCTTACTCTATCCTACAACTATTCTCGAAGAGATTAAATACGACAAAGTATACATGGTAGAATTTCATACATTAACGACACACGATAATTAGTTAATATCGTATGACAAATAATATCAACAAACAATCAGGATTTCAAAGAAGTACGGTACGTTACGACTCATCAGTACGATCCAAATCATGAGACATGACATGACAACAGGTATTAATATCTATATATCAAGTTTGAAAGTAAATTTTCCTACAATTATCTAGACTCCAAAGATTCGTTTTGGTTCTAATCGCTATGTAATAATCTTAGAAGAACTCCTAATCCAATAAATTTAACTTATTGATCAAATGAATTTTCAGCAATATGTTCATAGTGGGTTCAGGATTGGTCACTCCCGAGGACATCCTTATCATACGTAATCTAACGTCCCGGAACGTTTTGAACGTCATACAGCAGTTCTTTCATTGCGCTCGACTAAACTTATCCGATCGTCAGTTCATGGGGCCTTAAATACCAAGGTAGACTGGCAAGCGTGCCAATTCAGCAATAGTACATTAATTAGCCACTAAACAAAGAACAAGGACACTGTTAGTGCCTTGGGAGATAGGCAAAAAGTACGACGTGGAGTCGACGTCCACGCCTAACAATTTCGATAGCAATGAGGTAGATCCCCTCAGTAACTTCATCCCTGCTCGACATCGGTTAAATGTAATGAATAAAGTAGATACGCGAAAATATATAAATATTTTTTCAATTCTCAATCTCAACCCAATGGTGACTGATTTCTCTTGAGTTTAGCTGTTTCCGTTGTTTACACTCGTGAATCCTGCGAACCAAAAGTGTGCACAGTGCGAACATCTTAATTCAACTCAAAGGTCCCGGCAAAAATAAGTCGGGACCGATTTTCTATATCCTAAGTTTCAGTAGAAGTCAACATTTACTAAGAAATTTTATCACTAGCTTTGTACACATTGCCTAGATTTTCAAACGTAGGGAGGTTAATATTTATTAATATCGCAATATTTTGTACGATAAGTACCCTACTTACTCTATCTAGATCGACAGCGTCTCAACAATTTTGGGTTCAAATTTCCTTCTGTCTCGAAGAGAAAGGGCTAAAAGAAAAGTGCATTATAAGACAGAGAATAATCTGCGATTCACAGGTCCTTACGGATTTCGACTTGGTCCTAAATCCCATAGTCCAACAACGACTGCGCTGCGTCGCATTTTAAAAATCAATGTTTGGTACTGCTATTTAAACGTCTGGCTCAGTCGATGCAAGACAAATATATATAGAAAGTACCGTCTAGTAGGATCGTCACTATAATACAATCCAATGGTCTATCTTAGATACTTTCTTCGAAAATTTCAGTATTATTGACAAAATATAAAGTTTACCGGGTTTGAATTTTAACTTATTTTTGGAAAATTCGGTATGCTGTTAACTCGCAAGAAGTATTTGAAGAGACAGTACTAAGGAAAATTTCTGGTTCGACGTCATCTTAGTAAACGTAATAATTTGACCTCGACAAAAGTAACGCGTAGGGCAAAACATTCCAAGACTACGCTAAGTGCCTTAAAGCGCGTCCGTTCCTCACAGCCTATTATTCGCTGCTGAGCCATTGCCTCAGCCCTCTCAAGCTAGGCTCAAATTAAGATTCCTATCAAAACGTATCACAATATTCTAACAATCCGAATTTATATAAGTGCGAAAATTGGTAACTTTATGACCCTGATAGTCATTAGATGACGGTTATGATAAAGTGGTAGTCATAATATCAATCACAAACGGTACAGTAAATATACAAAGTTCACGCAAATTAAATAATTTTCATATAACTCTTGGTACAATTACCATATAACAAGCCATTTATACACAAATCTAATATTCATTTATCATTCATACAATTCCAAACAGTTACAGCTATAGATCGGTCAATTATAAGGTTGATCATACAATGGCAATGATAGATCATACAATTAGAACAATGAATTATGCGCCAGTAAACTCAAAATGCGCCCAACCACAATCCTGTTTTGCAAAAAGCGACCGGACTCCTTTCTGCAATCCGTTCTTATGAAACAAACTGCGGTTTTGGCGTCGATTTTTCGCAAACGATATTCAGTCAAATTTCGATTTCGTGTTGCAAAATTCCATTATGTAGTCGAACTAAATACTCATCTGTTTAAATACGTAGCCGAATTATTCAATAACTCTTCGAAAATGTATCTTTGCACTACTCAACGTTCTTGAAATACATCGACATAGTCAGTTCCACGTTACAAAACACATTTGATTGCTCGTAAAGATATGTTCGCGAACCTCTGCTATACCCTTGCACAAATTAGTTCGCGAACAATTACATTCGTCATCGCGAAAGCAAATACAATTTTTAACAAAACATTTTTTTGCAAAAACAGAATTGAATATAAAATTCCTACGTTTAAGATCAGAACTCTCAAATAGTGTGTACGCGAACATTAGGGCAAACTATGTTGATAAAGTATATTAAAGGGAATGTGATAACTAATTATATCCTGGTAACTAACACACAACGTAGTGTTCGCGAACAACAAAACACGCTCTTCTGTTCGTGAACAGTTCGTCGTCGATCCAAGCAGGAGACGCAATGAAAATTCCATAGTTTCGAGATATCGACGTTTGAAAATTTTAGTTAAAATGTAACGGTCATAGCGTGCGACCGTAGCTAATTATTCTTTTGAGCTTTACATTGCTCATAGGCAGTACATTTTTAATGGTACCCATGGAACTTGAAACATCAAATTATAATGGGTTATTGAGAAATACTAAAAAAGGGTTGTAAGGCGGAACTGTGTTTTTTGCTCAGATCGAGATATTTAAGAGCAGTAACTGGGTTCTACCTTAGGCAAAAGACGCAATGCAATACGTAAAAATTAAACATATTTTATTACCTTTATCTGTGATTGTCATTGCAGAAAATTCATTAACGGTATATCATCGTCACTTCCACTGTGCTCAGATTCGGCGTCACTTCAATCATAGTCACCGGCATCTTCGTCACTTGTTCCGCCATTTTCGTCACTGATCAATAACGTATCATCTGCGGAACGGAGGCTGCTGTAGAACCATTTGAATTCATCCTTGACGACACCTTCTCGGCATAAATAGTCTAGATCGGTTTTCTTCTCTTTACTAATTGTCAGAAGACCTTTGTAAGCTGGTGGAATCTCAACTTAGCATTGCTCGGACGACTGCTTTCTCGTTGTCGGCTGAATGATTCTCACTTGCGGTAGGCTATACGCACTGTATTCCGATTCGTAGTCGGCATGATGACGAAAACTGGCTGGTTGAGCTGAGTCGAATTTCAAACACTTCACTGTTTTCCAGGAGATTTCATGCCGCTTTCCAAACACTCGCGTCGCGTAGACCTTAAAGTCCTTAAAGTCAACAAATTTCATTTGCGTAACAATGAAACGCTGATTTGGACACGCCATACGCAAAACATTAAGCCATTCGGATGGCAGGCTCACCTCTAAGCCCCTAGCCGCAACTTCTATATTGGAGTGCATGGTGTCGCACTGCATATGGGTGTGCCCTGACTCCAAATAATTTTTGGTGCACAATATTCGGACCTTTTGGGTGATGAGCAACATACAGCAGAGCTGCTGCAACGAACTGGTTCCGATTCTGGCCCCCGCAGCAATCGCACCAAATAGCTACTTCGTTGACGGACTTAGGCATGTGTAAAAGAAAATCCACCAAGCAGCTCGCCACTTCAATTGATCCGCGTTTACCATCGAGCTCTGTCCAATAGTAACAATGACCCTGTTTGTCTCGCTCGTTGCAAATCGTAAAATTACACGTGGACAACTTTCGACGGTAGAACAGCAAAGAGTTCTCGTTAGTTGGAAGATACAAAACGGCCAGCAAGTCGTAAGTAGCGCAAACAAAGTCCTCCGATGATTTGGCACGTTGAACAGCCTGACGTAAGGCGATATTGGCGGCATTTTTTCGAGAATATGTTCGTTGAACGTTGATTGAAAATTGATTTTTGTACTTCTCACATGTCGGACATTGGTCCGTCCTTCTTCGGTTTGAAAATTCGCAAATTGGGGTAATCATGACGTAAGACGCGCTTGTACGTTGCAAGCGATACAGGTTGAGGGTCGCCTGGGGCAACACCACAAAACGTCTTATACAGCCGATACATGTTTGTTTTGCTTTGAACTTTAGACTCCAAATAAATTTGTTTTTGAGTTTTTGCGGCAATAGTGGCTGGGGACTTTACGGAACGAATCAATATGATTGTGAATCAAGCGCCTTTGAGCATTTGTCAGTTTATGCGGTGGCGGTGATTGCGGTTTTGCGATCGGCTCCTGTCCTCCACCAGCTACTCGACGATTTATGCAGTAGCGCACAAACGTTTCTTTCACATCAAATGTAGCCAAAAAGAACTTTCGGCATACTTCTTGGCGTTCACCGAGTTCACCTACGATCAAATGATACTGGTGTGCGTTTCTGTGCAGTTTCCTTACTGGAAATCAGTCCGCCGATGAACGATCTACGGTCGTTAGCTGCCACAGTCGAAAGCATCCTGCCGTTGTTTCTCGCTCACAGATTCTCTGCATTTTTAGGAACAATTGCAGTTGGCTGTCTTAACCGAACGTGCAGCAATGACTTTGCCGGATCGACTAAGATACTGCAACCCTCGGTGTCCACGGTCTCGAGCAACTTCCCATGCGGGCACTCTGCGACTGAGTCCAGTTGTAGAGACAATATTAACGTCGGCGAAAGCAGGTTTAACGGCAGCCGCTGCTGCGGGAGACACATCGACTTCTGCGTGGCATCTGGTAGTGCGAATCCTTCAAGGCTATTTGAAAAATCCTCTGCTAGAACACTGTTTACTGTCATTTCTGCTTGGTTTTTCTGTGTCGTCTGGCGTTTTGGTTTTGGTGATGTCGCTTCATAAGTAGGATCCGCTTCTTCGTCGTCACTCTGCTCTGATTCGGACGAACTTAGCGGCGGGGACTCGCTGTTGTCGGCTATTTGTTTAAGCAAGTCTTTTCTTAGTTTTCTTGGCAATTCTATCTTCGATTTCTTGCGCCGGAGGTCGACCTCGCATTCGTTTCTCGTTCGTGTTGTCGGGTGATCTCAGTACATCATGAAACAGCCGGACATGGTCTACGACAGCAGGATTGGCATTGCGCTCAGCCTCGACTTGCGCGGCCATGGTATCCATGTCGGACAGGCAAACAGAAACGACAGCACAGATTCTGGGGCGTTGCTTGTTACTGAGGGATCTAGAGTGGATGCAGTATCAGCTCCACCAATTGGAAATGAAGATTGACCAAGCTAAAACATAAAATTCAACTGGTAAGCTCGATGCGTAACTCAGTGGTGCAGCAAGGTAGCCCATAGCTAAAATTTGATAACTATAAACACGTGCAGCAGGTAATATAGTAGAAATTATTAATTTTTTAATTTATATAAATTCTAGACCTCATGGTATGCACTGGGTGCCTCTTGCTATTTTACAGATATTGGCACAAGTCACGTTTACAGTAATAAAATGGCTTCGGGAGACATACTATCGTTGGTTCTTGCCTTTGATCAGCAGATGAAAATATATACCGAAGCGATCGGCGAGATTCCAACTACCGTTGGAAAATCATAAACTAAATGTGTCTGAGTAAGTTAAACAAAACGTAATTGAATTCGGAGATGTAGAAGCGCTAGCTTCGGAATCGAAGAACTTTCACTAGACTGCACTATTGTGAAAAAGATGGACGTTCGTTTATTTTTTTCTCTGTAAACAGCACTTCATTATCTCAACGTAAACCGATATGGACGTGTGAGGGCTCATATGAAAGCTACAATACTCTAGATGTGCTTTTTGGAGGTTTTGTCCCAATTCAGCCCACCCAGGTCCCACCACAGCGGGTCAAAGGGGGGTACCCAGGGGTACATGGCCAAAATGGGCTATTTTTTAGGACTTTTTGCTTATAACTCGGCAACTCCTGAGCGATTTGAATCATTTTGGTATAGAAATACGCGCCTTAGCAAGCTTTATTTTTGGGTACGTAAAGGGTTTCCGTCTGGTTCTATGGGACATGGGGGACCTTGGGTAAACCAGGTATGTTATGCCAGTCAATCAAATCCATGTATTGAAGATATCTAAGTCTTGTACTTTATTAAATTCATTAACTTACATTTGCTGTATCAGCCGCCTCGCTATTTGTGCTATTGAACGATGAATTCAAATTTGCCTCATATTGGGGCGAAAGCATTAGCTGGTGATCGCTGAATACTGATATCTGAGGACTGCTGTTAGATGATGGTTCGCTGTGGTAATTTAACAAGAGCTGGAATGCATATGTGGAATTAGTCAAAGGAGGCTGCCCTGTATTAACTTCTGTTTGTGGTGAAGTGACGTTTCCGAAGAAAGCATCAACAGCCGCGTTGCTTTCTATATCGTGCACGATGCTGGCCATAACTGCTTCGCAAATCGCAATATAATGTCTATTTATGTTTTTTCTGGACGGCAAAAGAGCTTCAATGAGACACGGTGGAGTTCCTGGCAAGGCTCCAATAATTCGGTGAATCAATGATAAAATTTCGTAATGGCTGGCTTCAGCGGCATACAGTATACATTGTCTAAGGCATCTAACTGGCTTCTGACCTTTTCTGAGGAAAAGTTTTGCACTGGAAGGATCGCTGAAACTACGAAGCTGTTGTGGACGTTTGTAGACATAATTGTCTGCGCTGAAGAAATACACGAACACGTCGTTTTTACCTGGCTTTCTGGTTTTAAATCGAAAATCACTGTCATCAGACACAAAAGCAAGCCACCCGGTTTTATTCCAACAAACCCAGACGTAATCATCAATTTCAAAATAATTATCAGTGAGCATAGTTAACGGCATTATTTTATGGTAATCTGAAACACGACACTACAAATTCAGAGACTTAGAAATTACAGATAATTTTCTGAGTATATACTAGGATTTGGTTGCACGAAGCGCCTCAAGTGGCGAGATCCCAACTAAAGTTTAAAATTAAATTTTAAATATAAGTACCTTATAGGAAAAATGCTGCTATTTAACCCTTGCTCGGTAAGGAAGGAAAGGTATACTTTAATCTTTAAGCATGTATAAGCGGAATAATAATTACATAGAACAAAAAATATTAGCCGCATCCGATAATCCAATTCAGATTTGTAGGCCTTGAAATGAAATTTTCCAATTATATTCTAGTTATAATAACGTAAAATAGGTCAAAGGGAATACACAAAAGATGTTTTAAATTTGGACCAAAACTAAGTATCCAGTATCATAATACTAAATAGAGTCCCTCATGAAGCGTGAAGCATTAGCCTTACTAGCATGCATTGGAATAAGCCTATAAAGCTGACTTTCTGTCCGCTATATAAGAAATAACAAATAAAATTACTTTGTATACAGCTACTTAGATCAAATCCTAGGACACCCCATTAATACTGGCATGTGGTGAGCCGGAAGACACCACGAGAGGACGGCTAATCGGGACGATGAGACTATACGTTTAAGTACAGTGCGCAATGAGCCGGCAGACATCGCAACTATATCGGCTAAACGTATTTCACAGTATGCATTACGTTAGGGTACGGTGAGTCGGTAGACACCGTAATGGGGCGGCTAAAGGGTTAAATAAGCATCTTCTTTACGTAGAAATACACTGAAGCAAATCAACAATGTCGTATTTGGCGATCTGAGCAGAAGACAAAATGCTCATTGCGTTTTTTGTATTATATGACATTGTATTTAACACAATCTGAGCAAAAGACGCATTATCATTGCGTTTTTTGCTGCACTACTGTGTTGATCTGCCTTATTTATTGTATCGATTATAACTCGATAATATCGCTCTCCGCTTTGTGTTTTCTGTTCAGATCGCTAGATCTCGCCGAGATGTACACAGTAGTACTAAATTTCACAAAATGACCAAATACATATATTGCGTTTTTTGCTCAGATCGACGACGAGTTACGTTTAATATTATTCTGACTAAATCAAATTAAATCTCGCATGTAGCCATGTGCGCGGAAAAGAGGGTCGTCTGTTCGCGAACAGTGACGTGTTTCATTATTATAATTAAATTGGATTAAATATCGCACTCGCATAACTTATTCAAAGTTCGCGAACAACAATCGATACCTAGTCTGCATGTTTGTTTGTTAACAAAATTTGAGCTCGGGCTGTGGTTTGACTGTTCCCGAATGACAAGCCCCAAATTAAAATTCTGTAAAAGTATCTTCAACAGCAACTTAACAATTTCATTAAAATGTTCGGTAACATTATTTATACGCTTTTTAAACTCGTGGCGTAAATATTTTTAAACCGTTTGAAGATGGATATAGGATCACCAAAAATGTTCGATTACCGATTTTTTTGGGGATGACAAAAGAGGATTATTGCTGGGCGTATACAAAGTTTAGTCTCGCATTAATTACAGTTATGGATTCGACATGACTTATTGGAAAACCTAAGCGGCAAAAGATGGCAATACTCATAAAGTACCACCCACATGTATGTCGACCATGTCGTCCTGATCGTGCTTTAGCTATGCGTTAAAAGAGTTAACCAAAGAAGACCATATACTTAGGTGTGTACAATAGATCCACTGGCGAGACACTGGTTTCAGTATGATTCGCTAGATTATTTACTGCCAAACATCAAAAGTTCCACAATGGTTCTTAGCAACACTAATAATTCCCTTTTAACATGTCACAAGAATAAATATACTGCAACAAACGCAATATACTACAACAAACTCACGGGTACGCAATGGTAAACAGGAAAATACACGATGACGGTATATGTGCGGATATTTAAAGGTGTACATACAGGAGATACAATAGCAATAGCAGATATACAGTTATCATATAGCTATACAACAGTAAATGCACGATTATCCATAAAGAATGACTCTAATTTCATCAAGGTTAAAAGCACTCAGTCAATCCATACTCGATCAGACACACTCCCATGCGTGCTCACCCGTGGGCAGGGTTTCATGAATTTGGTTCAAAAAAGCTATTTTACTCTAATTTCCGTAACGGGCTCAAGAGTTCAATAATGTTGCTCATTATACTGTGGTAAGGATCAATCTACGGCGTAACGATCCACAATGAAAATGTTATAGTTTGATAAAAATAAACACCCTTAGCTACCGAAATACTCACTTATCGAAAACCGTAAAACCCCTTTGACCCTTAACCCATCGAAGCATGGTTTTTTGGGTATTTTACGGGGTATTTACCCAACGAAATTTGAAAATACCCAATGTTTTACACATAGTTCTCGAAAAAATAATACATTCTTTATTCAAGGAAAATGCTATATACACGCCCTAAATAGTCCTACGTACCACAAAAAACATGATACAGTCATCTTATGTGACTGACCTGACCTCATAAATACAAAAATCACCTTTAAGAAAAATATCCTTTAGTTATACCTAAAATATTTAAGTTAAAGCAATATTTGATGTTAAATCAATGTTACACGTAGAGTAAGTTGTTACAAAGCAATATTGCAAAAACAACCTATACTGACCTATAACTAGTGTAGAAAAATTTTACACCATCGTATTCAGCATACATAAAAACCTATATAAACTTCATGCACCGTACGCAATACGTCACCGACCTACCGAAGACAGACTATGTTCTATAGGCTTCCATGACCCTAAATCCATTGAAAACATCTGAAAAGGTGCGAAATATCCGTGATGGACTCTACATAACCAAGCCATCATATTCAGAAAAACCTTTATATAGACCATTCTTAATGCCCTACAAGCAATAAATAACAAAACAAATGAAAATTCACTACATGTTGGATATCGGGTTCGTTGAGCGTAAAACCCTAGAAAACATATGAAAAGGTATAATATAGTCAAGTTGGACACTAAATGACAAAACCATCGTGCACAGCATGCTTGATAATCTAACAGGCACTTGTTGCAAAGTAAAAACACGTAATAACATGCCGAAAATTTAACAATCGCTATTTCTGGCACTGGGTCGACGAACCATATTCGGCCCCACAGCACGCCAGGCATCGGTCCGACAAAAAGTCATGGTCATCAAATTTGTAGATCTCGATGAACTGATTCTGCAGGTGGCCTCGACTTTTTTTATGCGAAGGGTGTGTCGCGAAATATAGGCTACGAAACACTGGTACCCGTAAGGCCATATTTGGCAAAAACTCTTAAAAAGCCTGTTTTTGCCATTTGTTACGCCAAAGAGGGGTCGAAGCTGTTCGCGTTCAACTAAGAGGCACACCCGCATCACCTTTGCTATAGAATAAAAAATTTGCGCGAAATTCATCCAAATGACAAAAACAGACAAAAAGGAATTTTCATGATTTCCCGCTAGCACTCTCAATGGAAACCCCGCTCGCTCAGTTTCAATAACCAAATAGAAACATTTGAAGAGACTTCTTCGACAGATTCAAAAAATCCAACTGAATTTTGATGGTTTAAGATTCAAAATTATAGTGTTACCAAACAATTTATAAAGCATAATGCGCGACTAAACTTAAGGTGACCCGCCAACCATCCTATTTTGTAATTTTGCAAAGAAAATTGCTATGGAACGTTTCCTGATGAATTGAAATTCGAAGCAAAACTGCTCGGGAACACAGTGCGTGCGACTGAAATCTTACCATTTTGTGTTCGCGAAAATTCTAGCAAAACCACCCAAATTTTTGATAACGAAAATTATTTGTAGAATTTGAAATAAAACTGGTTTTATTCACGAACACCAAAAGCTTAAATGTAGGTTTGATTTGCTTATTTTTATACGACAATTTTGCAATAAATTTGCTCGTGAACACTGAACAATAAAAATTTGAATGATCAGGTATTAGGGAACCGAATTTCTGCATATTGAAAACGCCGAAATTCTGTTCGAACACATGGTATAATTCTGGTGCTTGGATTTGACTTTGCTAATTTTTGGTTAGCGAAAACCCGAATAAAATTCAGCGTTTTTCCGTAAAAAAGGGTTTGCGATTAGATATTGGTAATCACAAAATACAATGGCTTGTGGGGTCATCTTAATGTTACCGACGCATAAATTGTACCAATATGGGACGCATATATAGCTTAAAGCAGACTAGGAAAACATTAATCAAATCGACCTAAAGTATAAGCATGTAGGTACCTGAAGATGAAAAAACGAACGTTTAGAGTTTCTAAAATTTGTCAGGGCAAATTCTGAAATTTGTTTATTCCAGTAGAGCCGAATCACTTAGACGTTTCGACTCAGTGGTCAAAGTAATCTTGATATATTAGCACTGCCTAAAACAGTGTCATGAGAATTATCTTCAAATGGGGAAATTGCAGGTTATATTAAAATGAGAATTATCTTCAAACTGGGAAATTGTAGGTTATATTAAAATGAATATTTTGTAGAAACTTGCCTTAACAAAAAATTGTTCATCAACTAGCGACTGGTACAGTTCAATCATAACCATTGAACCATATGGTGGATTATGACCGTTGTCAAATCCAAAGGTTTTCAAAAGCGGACCAACCGTCGAGTCATGCTAAAGTGAATATAAAAATACCGAAACACAGCAAAAAAGTTTTACACAGAATTTGCCAAGAATGGTTCCGTATTCCGACCGATATGATCTCTAAACATTTCAAAAGTAAAATTAAAAATAAAAATTCCATTCCGTTTTTAAACGAGCCAAGACCAAACTTCGAGCGAACGGCTGTCAATTTCTCGATAACTGTACCTCTACTATTTGTTGCCTTCCTAAACCTTAAAATTAATAAATTATTGCCAAGTTTTAGCTTCAGTATACCGATTAGACAAATAAAACTTTACCCTCTATATTTCGTGCAAATATAGAAAAAAAGCACAGCATATATATTCAGTTTATCCTTGATGTCGGATGAAATATATTAACTTGGGAATGAATGAGACGAGTTTCAACGACATTGCTATTCAAAGCTCAACTCTTTGAACTTTATAACTACAGACGCCCCGCTGCCTTTGTAGAACTAAACGCAAAGGATGTTTGTACTGTTTTCTAGCGACGTACTCAAGAGAATTATTGTTGGTGTGTATGTCGTTTGACTTTGAGGTACTATCATTTCCGTTTGATCGGCGTTCAGTCGTAAGCCGTATTTAGTATGCATTGCCGTTGATTTACATAGCCGATACTCAATTCTTATTAATTTGCAAGCACAACTGGAAGTCAATGAGGTGAACCAAAATGCATCTCACAAGGCTCGGAACAGAACTAAATCGGGTATTAGATATAGCTGCTGAATTTCGATAACATTATAAGCAAACGTGAGATGCTATACATCTGCCAAAAAAAATTAGCATGCGCGATGCTTGATTTTTAATGTCCGGAATTAATAGAATATGCTGGATAAAATTTATTAAAGTTAAAAAAGGAGACCTTGACATACGCCTGAATAAATACAGAGCTTCAAGAGGTGTTCACTGCCGGAAATGGACGATGCGACAACGCTTGTCATTTGGGAGATTAATTCGTTAGTGAGCAAGCCTAAAAAAGCAAAATGACAGTTTTAATTATTCATAAACACTGATAACAGAAAAGGATACGTTGGTTGTATTTCATGATTTTCAAACACAGCGAGATTATAAGACCAATTTTTTGTTAAACTTAGAAATTTATACAATACATACTATGGCAAAGCACAATACAGTTGGTACTGAGCAGAAACAGAGCACGCTAATCTGTGATCAGCGGCTATTTCAAAGTTCAAAATTGAGCTACCTCAGCCCGCTTCAAAATCATATAAAAGAAAGCAATACTGACAAGCAAAAATAGTTATCCATTCGATTTTAATTTTCCCCTTTTCTACCTTGGTTAGCGATTTCCCGTTTTGATACTGAATTTCCAGTATTCCGTCATTTCCGCCTCCCGAGTTTCCCTGTCTGGAGTAACCCCTACCAATGAGTCGTTAAAATAGTACAATGAAACAGAAGCATCCAAATTGCGGAAATTATAATCTCTTCAAATTTAAAATGATTTCGCGAAAGTTTCGAGCTTTTAACACCAACTTACAAATGACAAATATGATTTTACGCGTAAAACACGGTAATATATCATCAATCAGTTCTAAAACAAAGACAAGCATGACAGCATGAGGACAAGCGTACAGAGTACTTTAACTAGTTATTCGTACAGCAAGAGGAAATGGAGTGAGCGGTTATTTCAAAGTACAAAATTGGGTTTGCTGAGATCCCTTT
Organism: Trileptium ribeirensis; assembly: GCA_030248225.1. Lineage (NCBI taxonomy): Eukaryota > Metazoa > Nematoda > Enoplea > Enoplida > Thoracostomopsidae > Trileptium > Trileptium ribeirensis. The sequence goes on along the minus strand of JASANE010030161.1, from coordinate 26,151 downwards.
AAAGACACTGAAGACAATATTACGCCATAAGTATATACATCAAGGGAACATTCCGCCAATATTCATAACATATAAAAACCGTTGGACCATTTGCTTTTTTCGCCAATGACCAAAACGGGAAATTCTTTGAAATTTGACCGATAACTGTCAAAAAATTATAATATAAGGGGTTATGTTCCATACTCTAGACCCCAAGCGTTTGTAGTATTAAATGTATTAACTAAAATACAATTGCTTCATAGTGGTCAGCAACCCGAAAACCTATACACCAATTCTATACTTCTCCATACATCAAAATAATTGAATAGGCGACAAAATTTGACTATATTTGGTGCAACAATTAATATTTTTAGCAAGTGAACTGCCCCACGTGTTAACCACACACTCAGGGAAGGTTCAAAACAATGGGTCTGGACGCGCTTAAGAGTTAAATAACTACATGAGCGCATGGTTTACATCCAATACGCGAGAAACTCACTTTGAAAATTTCACTGTTTTCGTGTGTTTTTTAAACTTTTAGCCCGTAGCTCGAAAATAGTGCTGCTTCAACAAAAATTGCACAACAGCTAAGTTAGTGAGGTGCTATTCATTCTTAGAGTCCGTGCCTTTGGTTAAGAGTTAACCTATACAACTTTGCGGAACCCAAATGGCCAAAACCAATGTATACAATATAGTTGGTTTATAAGAATTTAAGCAGGAAATCGTTGGTATGGCGCAAGCGCAAATCCGAGTACATAATTGGATTTTTTATATGGCGAATACAAAATTTGCGGAACCCATCGATCTAGTGATGAATTAAAGAATGACAGCGACAAAAAAGTTGAATTTTGTTGCACAACTGAGAACTGTTGAAGGGAATTCCATTCTTTCCTTTTCAACAATTTGATACAAGTTCCATAAACACATTGAATTGAGACGAAAACAGAAGCCTGGAGAAAGCTTGCCAGTGAAGAACTGGATCGCAATGCTAATCACTAAAAGTTTCATGCCGCGATCAATGCGACGGACGGTGCGATAGCAAATGCGATACGAAGCAAGCACTTAGAACACAATGGAATAACGCTACGAACAGACGTGGCAAAAGCGCCTCAGTTGCTCAGAGTGTAAGATAGGCACTCTGTCCAAGACTCTTGAAGACCGCCTATATAAAAAACTTTTGGTGAGAAAACTTAGACATAAATGTAACCACTAAGAAGCTGATAAACGACGCTGCCGAATCATAACCAGACGAGAAGTTCAAGCAACCACAGGCAGACTTAAAATCGGAAAGACTGCTGGTCCTGATGGAGTCTACAATAAAATGTTGAAGCATTTGGGGGATGCTGCTGAAGATGCTCTGTCGAAGCTATTTAATTGCTCCTTGACGAATGGCGACGTTCCTTCATCGCTGAAGAAGGCTTCCATAGTGCCTATCCTCAAGAGTGGTAAAACATGCGAAAAGATTTCCGCTTTCAGACCTATTGCATTAACGAGCAGTCTCTGCAAAATCATGGAACATACAATGTAGGAACGAATGGTATACCTTATCGACAGGCAGCAAAAATTTAATGTCAACCAAGCTAGTTTCAAAAAACTTCGCTCAACGGCAGATCAAATTCACCGTCTAACTCAAAATGTCTTAAATGGCTTTTATGACAAGAAAATGGAAAGAAGAGTGATGTGCTTCATAGATTTTTTCACTTGCATTTGATGGGGTTTGGAAATACAACTTTCGTAACACGATGCGGGACATGGGCCTACCAATGTGTTTAGTTCGTCGGGTCAAGTCGTTCTTGTTACAGAGATACAACCACGAAAAATATGTGGACCAACTCAGTTACTACAATAGATTCCCTGAAGAACTCCCATAAGGTAAAGTTTTGTCGCCGGTCATCTTTGCAATTATGATAAATGATGTATCCGTTCTTGAAGGAGTGCTAATGTACATGTCTGCAGATGATATTGCAGTTGCAGCTACAGATCGTTCAAAAGCAGTAGCCGAGGAAAAATATCAAAGAAGCAATTCTGTTGAGCACGCTGATGAATGATTTCTCAAGAAGTTTGGAATTGTAGACGTGTGGCCAAAGAACCAAAATGAATAAAACCGGAAATACCTTGGTGTAACGTTTCATCCGTCACTCAGTTTCAACGCACACATATCTGGACTCAAAGCAAAGCTTTTAAGGCGAACCAGCCATATCAAAAGTCTCAAAGGGTCCAATTGGGGCAGCGAGAATCATGAATGAGAACAACTTTTCTGTCTTAGTATTCAGCGCCGCCGCGTACGGTGCTGAGACATGGGGACCTGTAGCCAAAAACGTTGTCGACGAGGAACTCCGCGGTGACAATAAAATGTATGCAAAGACCTAAGCTCAAGATCGATTGTTTACTTCACGCAACTCTCGGTACTCCCATATATTCAGCCCCAATATGAATAATCCTAAAGCTATGAGATGTAACTACCACACTAAAAGAAAAGTATACCAAAGCACAGGTACCAGTTCGATATTTATTCCATTGACGAGGCATAAGGGTTTCGCCGAAAGCGAAGTATTCTATTTGATTGAATACAGATTGATTGATGTAGCTGGGCCAGGTCCGATTGTGGCACTGCTGAAAGCAAAAGCCAGCGAAAACATGTTTTAATTATAGTAGGCTCGTTCAGTATTACAATTATTCTAGTTCACTGAATTCCAACTGCCGCTTTGTCTTCAGTGCATTAAATTTTAGAAAATATACGCTATTTTATATTAAACCAACAGATTTAAAGAAACAACATTGCAGCAAATATGATGTTCCCCAGCCATAACTTCTTATCATTTTGGGTTGTCAAAGCTAAACGTGCGACGTCCACTGTTTAAATTTTTTATTTCTTTCCATATCTCAGGTTTTGTGGTTAAAATATGGATGTGTTTATTGCGTAGCTAAGATTCAGGATCTGGAATTCTGCTTTCCTTCTTATTGTTTAATTTTTCAAGTATCATTAATTAAAATCCAATTGTCATGGTTATTAGGAATTGGTCGGCCGATGAGCTTCTATAGACATTTACCTAGACATCTGTCGAACTTCTAGTCTGATTTGAAACTGTCAGTGTCAAAAATACAGAGATTAGCATTATTAGTAGACTAAAATTAATTTGCATCTGTTTTAAAGACACGGACGTTGTAAAATTGAGAAAGATACAGCTAATTATTTTAGCGAAACCACAAGAATTGCCGACGCTTCACAGCTGTTAAGGCTTCATGTTCTTTGTCTTGATTCACATGCGATTAATCTAAGAAAAATAGCCTGCAGACCAAAGCACTGACGCTGCAGCTCTACGCGAATATTCAAAGTTAACTCACTTCCGCATGCAATGCATCGTGGACTCGAGACACGTTTTGGTCATTAACCCCGTCACCAGGCCATTGCGTTTTTGCAGTTAACCAATCATAGAATGGCTGCAATCCACAAAAAAATCGCCAATATTTACAAATGCCTATCAATATATATATGAAGTAGTTTAACACAAAATATTTGGGTGATGTCCGTTCCTTTTCGTGGTACCCCTGGAAACTCCCCGCTCAAGCGGGGTGAACTGAACGCGGCCCCGCCCCGGCGACAGGTACCACGACAGGCCGACCGGGGTGTGTACTTCAACAAAAGTTGCTACCATGAAAAAATCTTCAACGAAGCCAGTAAAAGGAAGAAGAAGACCCAAATCGTCGACCCTGCATCGAAGCGGGAACAGCGCCCGGAAGAAGAAGAGTTTAACACAAAATATTTATTAAATCCACAGGTAAACAAAACTTTTCATTTTCAAGGATCGCAAACGCAAATCGCTTCGAAATTTACAATTTTCATAGTGTATCGTCGCTGTTAAGTACTAAAGTCAACAATAGGCGAACGTGCAGAACTATAATTATTACAACTTTTTCACCAGAAACTACAAATTGGATTAATTCGTCATAACATACAGTATATTAATTCCTGAGATTATCATTGTGCGAGTGCCAGGCTTGACTAAAAATTTTTTATCAAATTTTGTGCGAAGCTAACATAATTCACTGTTGTGACCTTCAATATACTCAGTCCCACAATATACCACCATACATTGTAATCAAGGCAAACGGAGCAGTAAGTTACATTATTTGTAAAGGTATTAAAACAAAATCACAGTATTCTGTCAGATGCTAATTTGATCACCATTAGCAATAAATATTAAGCTGGGGATAAACCAATCAACTATGATACCCAATGAACATCATTTTTTTCGGTTTTTACTAAAAGTAATTTTTTAAGATTTGTCCGTAAAACAAATGGTATTTTAACACAGATTAAACCAGTTAAGCAACTTGGTTAAGTTATTGTACATTTCTATAATGTACCAGGAGCCTATGAAATTGTACTACACGCGGTATCCGTTCGGTGCGATTACAAATGGTAATGTGATTTAAACGTGTGGTAATGGCTGCCAATGCCTTATGTGAAACATGGGATTAGATTTGAAAATCTAATCTCCACTACTTTCGCAGCAGTTGTAAACTGACAGAGTGTACAATTTTCGTTATCACAATTATGAAGAAACAGAGAAACAACGCAAATTATTACTACACCATAATGCACCAGCCAAAACGTTTTATCACAGGAAACATACCACGAATAAAACTTAGACGAATACTCTTTCCAACCAAACTAACCTTACGTTTGGAAGCACGCTTCATCCATTCAGGACTACTGTGCAGATCATCCATTAATTTGTCGAAGTAGGGGCAATCTTTTATATCCAAAAGCTTAAAATAAACACATCTAAAATATCAAAATCAAACAGATGCTTTAATAATAAAAATGGTTTTCGCGTTTAGAAAGACACCCATTAAAATAGCTAACTTCAAACGTTGTAGGATCGCGCATCCATTATCATATCAACTTTTTACTGAGTGGAAGCCATGCAGATAATATTTTAGCACCATACTGCACAAAATTTATACAGTTTTTAAATGACACGAACCCTATCAGATTCAATAAATCAATGTTAATGTTAACAAAGTTTGTTAAAATCTAGTTTAACATAGTAACGTCAAAAATATATTGCTGTTACAATGTTTTATCATAAATTAATTTTTTTACAAGATGTTATCTAATGAATATTACGTAGCTATAATTAGGCATATGTATCAGTAACTAACAGCCACATCGATACGAATTCCAAGTATATAAATTAGTTGGGCACATTAAAATCTGCATGGCCGCATATAGGTTCTAAATACAGAAACTCTACTCTGCGTAGGGCTATACTGTCAATCAAAACGAAAACACCATACACATGAATCAACCTGTAGACTTACATTATCTGCCGCAACATGCACCGGAATTGGTATCCAGTTTAGTCCAGAAATCCCAAACCCGCCAACAGAACGATACAGTCCAGCCAGATTTGCTAGCGCACTCATCAGCGTTCGGTTATAGTTAGTACTTCGGACATAAATCTACACAAAAAAATTCAAGTAAAACGTAACACAATGTGCTACTTCAAAATAAATTTGAAATGCATAAACAAAACAGCGTCTCACTGAAAACAAACAATAAAAATATTTACAAATACATGTATATGTGTAAAAATATATATTGTAACTGACTACCACATAGAGCACAGCACATTACTCAAAAATAGGCTTGGGGCTCAACGGGGATTTTGCGGAAATTGCAGAGGCCGCTTGGGCAAGAAATGCACGTCAGCTATCAGTCGCACTGCGTCAATGTGTTTCATTTCAGTAGGTACTGTATAACGATATACTATCAAAATAAACAAAAAACCGGTAACCTGTGAGTCGTTTTACGAAATTATTTAGACGAAGTACACAGTCTTGATCAGACCTGCGGTTGTCAACAAATTTTAGCGCGATAAGTCCTTATTACAGTACTCGCTAGAAATGAGTGTCACTTTTCGAACGAACGAACACCGAACATAAATCGAACAAAATTTATTCTCAAACACTTCAACCAATTTGAAAAGCGTACCACGATTTCGGAACGAACAGCACTCTTTTATGGTGAGTATTGTAGCTGGTTTACCAAGATTTTACGCATCAATTATATAATTGGTAATAATATAAATTATGTAGTGACTAGAAAACAGCAATTAAACGGTGGACGACAGGAGTTTCGTATCGAAAATTCAAAATCGTTTTCAAGTACAAACTAAACATTAGTTATAAATAACAGTTTTAGAGTGGATACGAACTAGTATTGCACATCTTACGTTTTTATGGTTAGTTGCAATTAATTTGACGTTTACTGTCGAATTCATATTTCAGTATTAGTAGCAATGGTAGTAGATCGTTCAAAACATATTAAGCCAGCCACGTACTCTGATTCTAGTGGTATCAATAGTATGCAAACGTAGCTGCCATTTAAATGAACAATCGTAATTTATGTCTAACCTCAGTACTATTATAGGTAGCCGACAAAAATTGCTTTTCGCTGACGTAGCGACGCCACAGGTACTGCCCAGTGTGATACTGCTGACGCATGCCAATCTGAACAAAAAACCAAAACAAATTGAAACTGATCATATAGAGTGATTACACACGAGAACAATAATTTCCAGTCGAGCCACACGGTCATACTTTCAAATGCAAGAAAATAGTCCTCGATACAAAACAGCCTGGGACGTATCTTGAGAAAACAAAGTGCACTCCGTCGATGAGATCAAACCGAAACGTGATGTTAATTATTAGAAACACCGAATACCAGCGCGCAAGCTCTGCATGTAGAAACAGGAACAACTACACTGAAAGTTTATGCCACAAAATTTTGAAGCTACACTACAGTTTCCCAGTGTTTCGCTGGGACCACAATTATAAAGAGTTTTTGGGTGTCGCGCTCTCTCCAGAGGTCGGCGGGTCTGCTTAGGGATGGAATTTTTAACACTGAAAAATACACAACTTGGCTGAATCGCACAATGTATTGCATATTCAATGTATATTATATATAGCACTATAGTAAGTACGATACTAGGACCTTGGCGACATGACAAGTGTATGAATTCGGAGAAATGAGAAACTGTAACGTTAACATACAGTGGAACAACTTATTAAAATATATTCCGGTTACGAATCAAAGATATAATTCGCCAAAAATATTTATTAATCTGCTGTTCAATAAGGCAGCAAAACTGATTGTCAGATATCTAGTACGCACACTAAGAAGGTTAACTCTACTTCAGAACTGCTTACGAATAGTGAACAACAGATGTATCTAATCTATGTATATATAAGAATCTTAACAAAAACACAGTAACAGAAAACAAACAGAATTTGCTACAGACCGCACGACACTAGTCCCTTTCGCACCACTCGCCTTGTCTCAACCATTGATATAACTATGGCTACACGAAAATATACGTTTAAATACAGCGAAGATTTGAAATCAGCACCTGCGAAAACCCATATGAACTTATTTTGAGTAGGGAACGACCGAAAACCGAATATTCGGTCATTTTGAAATGACCGAATACCGAATACTAAACAGTGTTAATATGGCGGAATCGCGAAAGGGGTTGTACATACTAGCATATATATAATGTTGCTCCTTTTCTAACCACTCTATAATAGACCCATTATGCATTATATAATCCGTTCAGCGTTCGTTGTAGGAGTGTCTGAGAGAATTATATTTGTCTGGCTTTGTGCTGGCTCCCCTTTCCAAATAGGTGGTCGTCGTCAGCTGCCGATCGACAGATCTTCATGCACAACAACCTACGCACCAACCAAAATATGTTAAATTAATTATACAATTAACTACTTTATAAAATCATCAAAACCTATTGCGTTGCTACAGTAGCAAAATAGGAACATTAAATGTAAAATGAGACACGACAGCCGCAGTTATATGCCAGAGCTATATTTACACACTCATTGCTTGATGTCAGGTGATTGCACAAAAAATGATTATTTTTATCATGACAAACGATGTTTAAACAAATGTATTTTTTGCGCAAATCGTTCGTCAATTTTTCGCGAAAAATTTGCTTATGCTTGCGACCGTGACTGTACATATTATTTTGACACAGTCTTTAAAAAGCAATATGTCGTGCCTTTACTGTTTTCGAGTTTGCTCAAAACGAATACGTGATTCACGCCAACGTTGTCTGAGACGGGCAACTGGTTTTATAATGGTCACTGTATCTTTTAAGACACGTTTCCTGCAGAACCATACCTGACTTCATGGTTATAACTTTAATGCATTCATTGCTGAACAAAGTGTGGCCTGCAAAAATACACATTTTCAGTAAAAAATAAACATACAACAAAAACAACAACTAATTACGAATAGATGTTGTAAATGGATGGAAAACGCGATAATAGAAAATCACACGGTTCCCTTGGGGGCATGGGTTTTCCAGCTAACCAGGGGGAAATTCCGCAGGCTACAGCTGAGCACCCAGCTCAAAGCCCCTCACGCAAAATTTTGTTCCAGTGGAGAGGTAAGAACAGGTATAACTTTGATAGCTTGTAAAAACCAAATTGAAATACTCTTGGCTTCAGACGCGAATTACGAAACCCGCGTAACTGCAATGAATAGTATGCCAAACACGAAATCGAACACTTTTACGCCATCAAATACTAAAATGCATGAAATTGGCCTGAGTTTGAAAAAACTAACAGCACCAAGCTAAAGCTAGATACAATAAATTTTGAACGAACGGTGGTCAATTCGCCAGGACCTTCAGGCCAAGTGTTCGGTGCGTTCGACAAATCAGATGGAATATAATGAATCGGTGTACGATCGCCATGTCTCCAAATCTGTAATATTACAATTACACCACAGCAATTAATACTAACATGTGTGAACTTGGTCTGAGTTTCAACAAACAAATCACTAAACAAAACTAACGTTAGATACAATAGATTACAATGCGACAAATCATTTTGGACTGAATATTAATTTTATTACTGGAGTGAACTATGTTACCACCCTTCTGGTTCACACATGGCTGGCTTGCATTTGGCGCCACGCTTGGGACAGGTTGGCTTCGGTTGAAGTCAGACTGAGTTGAAAATTTTATTGGAGTGCGCCTCGTTATCACACTCCTCGTTGTCAGATGACTTGCATCTAATACCAGGCATGGAACAAACCAGCCCCATTCAAAGTCAGAAGAAGAATATTTTGATAATTATAATCCGCTGTCGCTCAATGGCTCAATGTCCGCCGTCATTTTCTTTTATTTCCACATGTAAACTATCCACAGTTCATGCACAATTGTGTCAAATATTTTACTAAAATTTCATTACGAAATTAAGTTTCAGGAAGTAAGCACAAAAGTATTTTGTCCAAAAATTTAGAGGTTCGTATTGCGATACTGGTCTACACAAGTTTTTGGTTTCGAAGGGCTGTCGCTGAACTAGGGTGTGCCCCCATTTCATTTATCTGCCAACAAAATCTGCTACGTATGCTTTTTTCTGAACCCAGTGCGGCCAGTTCATACATCGGCAAAATGTTCACCAACTGGAGATGACAGCTATTAATGACTACACATTTAAAATAATGAGTACGCATATAATTCCCCGACATATTGCATTTGAATATTTTAAGTTTTTGCTGTGGTTAAAATTCTAATTTTAGCAAAATTAATTTGACAGCATTTTGTCAATACTGGAACACAAATCCGTTGAACATATTTGGATTTAAAGTTAACTCAAAGGATCCAGAAGTCGAGAGATAAAACATTTATAAAGAGATAAAACGTTTATAATAAACTTCTAAGGGACTTCTGGTCATGAATCTCCAACAAATACAAGACACATAGCAGTCAGGTGTTTGCTTACTCCCAAACCACATTACTATACGAGCTAAATATGTGACAGACATCAGTACTAGTGATGCAACCGGACCGGGCCATCTCTGATTTAGAAGCAGGGTAAATTAAATACATTGAAATTCTGAGCGAGTCAAACGAGCGAAGCGAATTCTCATTAGCCGTGACAGTGGTGAAATTTGACAATGTCCGCTATTGTGTTTTACAGTGACAGGCACAACTGAACATTGACTGGGCTGATTAATTAGCGTTAGCTCATTCGAAAGCTTGAAATCTCTATTTATGCACTTTAGTTAAGCCCAAACCCCGATTCACATATCTTCCACTGAAAAGCGGGCCAAAGGCGGCTCTTGTCCGGTCAAGACGGGGCCCCAAAAATCACGTTACCTATTGTAGCGCGACAACCGGTGTAGATATCTGAGTCAAATTGGGATCATTGCGAAGAGAAAATAGCTCTCTGCAAGATAGTATTACAAAACTTTGCTACACAGTTCTCTTAGATTTGGGTCGAAACGGGTTCAAAAGTGGGTCCATGAGACCCAAAATACACGAAAAAGGCAATAACTCATAACCACTCGAGATATATGGGCGTTTTAGGGTCATTTTGCACAGTAATTGATTCTATATGTAGCTGCAAAGCAGGGAAAAACCGGAACCGGATCCAGCAACCGGAACCGTCCATTTAAACCGGATCCGGAACTTGGTCTTCGAAATTTATATATAGTAAAACAGATGATGGAAGAAATGAAGGTATAGTGGATTTAAAATGCATAAAAAATAACTTTTACATTAAACTTAATGTATTGCGATGGTATTATTGCCTTTCTGAAATTTTAAAGAGCCCGAGGAAGCTAATAATGTTTATTTATCGATCAAATATGACCGTTTTGGACATTCAGAGCAAAAAATGTCTTCCACTATACACCATTGCGTATACTGCGTCAAATCGAATGTGCTTACAAAGCTTGGAGCGTAGAATACACACTTTCGCTCTGTCTCCAGTCGCCTTCCTTTACTGCACATACGTTTGTTGCATGTTCTTCTGTAGGAAACTTAAAATTATTGGTATCCTTAATTATTCTAAGGGAAAATGAAAGATAGAAGGTAATTTTCTGCTCAGTGGTCAGAGACACTGTTTAGGCTAGCGTTGGACAAACAGTGCCCGTCAGTTAGATCATAACGATAATAACTTTCTAATCAGAATGCTACAAATGAGACACACTGTGATGCTGCTCGCACAGTTTCAACAAATACAGTTCATTGCCAAGAAATCAGTTTCTAGCTGCGTTGCAGATAACGTTAGTTTATTTCAATTTGGACTGATTTACCAGGTTTACAAGCGCACTGGCGGGTGCTTGACGCAATTTATGTTAGCCAAGCATACCCTAAGTACTTCTGCGTAAGCCATACTACGTTACCGAGTTGGACCGGTTTAATTCAAATGTATCCCACAGACTTCTGGATGTGTAAAATAGCTGCTACAAGCATCGACCTGGCTTTGATTTAACAAACTCCTGCAGGTTATTATGAAAAATTCCTGCTCAAATTATGTGCCCTACTTACGTTTCACACGGAAAATTGGATAGTTAATCTTTTCTTTTGTTTGGTTATATTGGAGCGTGATCATTGTATAATATATATTACATATGTTTGGATTACAGGATGAAGTAAAAAACGTGGAAAATTTCAAACAAAAATTTTAAACCGGAATTCCGGTTCCGGTATGGTTTTTGCCCTTTGCCGGAACCGCAACCGGAACACGATTTTCGCCGGAACCGGAATTCCGGTTACTCCCTGCTGCAAAGGTGTTTGGTATTGTCATTGCTTACTTTACAAAGTTGGGTCAATTAACGTTCCGATGGGACCCAAAATATCCGTAAATGGATATTTTTACACGACACTCAAGCTATGTGAATGTTTTTGTTTTTATTTTGAAGAGTAATTCACACTCTATGTAGCTAATATGGTGTGCTGCTGTTGCCCTTTTTAGTTTGCATGGTTGAGTCAAAAGGGTTTTTCAATGGGGGCATGGGCCCCAAAAACACGAAAATATAACATCTCCACAACCGCTCATGCTATACCTAGGTGATTTTGGTGTCACTTTGTCGACCAAATCATTGTTCATTTTGTAATTTGATCTTCAATACAGCTGCGGACATCTCTCTAAATTACATATTCAAGCCTCAGAATTCACCACTTGGTGATAACACGAGCTACTTGTTTAACGGTTACACTTAAGTTCATTTCAACGGTTATTTTACTAGCACACGTTTTTTCATGATACACTTAGACCAAGTCCAACAAGATCCTCTGAGTGTGGATTTGAAAACCTATATTGAAATATTAAATAATATTTAGTATACAATACTAGTAACTCTCTCGAGATTGCAGAACGTAGTGAAGCATAGGTACACCTACCCCATTTGCGTACACAGCCAAATTAACTCTCGATAGTATACTTCTATATGCTATATGTAGATATCACACAATATCGCACAAGTTAGAACAAAACTAACACCGGCAATAAGTTTTCCATGTCCTAAAACCCATAAGTGCAAGCTATCAGCAACGTAACAGGACCTAACAGCAAAGTTATGAGAATTTTGGGTCGATGAACCATGGCGCCGCCTTACCCCCGTACCCATGGAACCATGAGCCGCAGAGAAAAACCAAGACGGCAATGAGTTTCCCATGCACGAAAACCCCCAAGCAAAACTTTTCAGCCGCCCAGGATGTCAGAACAAATTTTCAAATATTGGATCGAGAAACCACGAGGGTACCATACCTCAAACCGCATAACACCAGAACCGGACACTTAATCGAAAAACAAAAAAGATTTATCATTTCACTATGAAATAAAACCATCCAGAGAAAAAAATTCGAAGGTTAAGATAAAAATAGCCTTGCTTCCGTGAAGGGTACTATAATGAGGTGAAAAACCCTCATTTTGACCTCTGATCCCCAGCCAAGGGGCGTCATATCCCGGTACCCATGGAGCCCTGGGTCACACAGCAAAACCAGCATCGGCAATGAGTTTCCCTTGCCCGAAATCCCCAGGTAAAGCTTATCAGCATCCCAAGACGTCAGAACTAATTTTAAAATTTTAAGTCGAGGAACCATTGGGGCGCCCCTACAAGATGTCTCACCTTGCCGAAGACTGCTACAGTCGTGTGGTGCGACAACTCGCCAAGGCGAAACGAAAGACGATATCAAACCCCCATATAACAAAGCGACTCAAAAACTGGAACTCCTCAAACGAATGCTGCTGATCCAATCTGGTGATGTAGAAGAAAATCCTGGTCCTCGATGAGCGAAACGAAAACAACATAAGAAATTGGATAGCCCCTGCGCTCCTGCAACCAAATCGTGCCTTATTGAGATTGGGCTAAACAGTGTATGCAATGCAGAAAGTGGTTTCATGAAGAATGTCCAACATGACACGGGAACAAATCAAAGACCGGAGTCTACGACGGAGCTGCTCAACTTGTCAGCCACCACGGCAGGCTCCAAACGTAAATGTAAATGCTCAACCGAAGAAGTTTACTCAAGGCCGCTCATATAACAGCAAGTTCAAAATACTACTACTGTAGCTTCAGAGTCAAACAAGGCCGGAGCAAATCTTTATTGTAAAAACAACCGAAATTAACTGGATCGACGCCACATGGCCGCATCATTGCGACTATTTCATGTCATGCATCTTTGAACTCGGTCTCACTCAGTACGTTAATGAACCCACCCGCTTTAATAATGTACTTGATGTTGTATTCTGCAATTCTCGACGTGTTGATGATTTTCGCATTATTCCCGGTCTTGGTACTAGTGATCATCTGGGTATTGTGTTCTGTATGTCCTTCGAAATAAACCACATTATTTCTGGTCCTGATAGGCTGTGTTGGAAGCGAACTGATTGGCAACGATTTGTCACCTATGTCAGCTCCCACCTCAATGTAATTGAGTCTCAAGAAGTTGAAGCTATTTGGAATGAGATCCGATGTGTTATTAATTGTGCAATACAGATTTTTGTTCCTCGTACAAATTCCAGCGAAAGAAGGCGTCCTGTTTGGGCAGATCATCATTGCTGGAGAGCCTTGAAGCGCAGAAAGAATGCTTTCGCATATTTTCGTCGTAATCAAAACGAACAGTCTTGGATAAGCTATAGAGATGCTAACCTGATATGTGACATCGAAGTTAAGCGGTCTAAGAGGCGCTATTTGAATAGTTTGAGTAACAAAATAAATAGTAATCCTAAGCTTTTCTGGCGACATGTTTCTGCTAAATCGAAGTCTTCTCTAAATCTTCAACGATCTGATGGCACTCTTGTTGAGCATCCTGGTGATGTTGCTACAACGTTTAATCAATATTTTTGCTCAGTTTTTCAATCTGAGCCCGTTGACTTCCCACAATTTAGCACACGCACCACATCAAGGTTAACTGATGTCTCATTTAATCCTCTTGTTGTGGCAACTGCCATTTATAAGCTTAAACAATGTGCGTCACCTGGCCATGACAAACAATCTTATATTATTCAAATGTCGCCATGCTCTTGCGAGACCACTATCGTTCTTGTTTACCAAATCATTTTTACACCATTGCATTCCTTCAGATTGGTCTCTTGCAAATGTAATCCCTATTCATAAATCTGGCTCCAAGCTTGTCTCCTCTAACTACGGTCCAATTAGTTTAACTTCATCTTGCTGTAAGCTTATGGAATCTATCGTTAAATCTAGCATGACTTCTTTCTTTGATAGTTATAACCTAATTGGTGCGTCTCAGTATGGGTTTCATTCTAAGCGTTCTACTACTCTTCAATTAATCGATTTTATGCACACGCTCACTGGTTTCATCGACAATAAACTGTGTGCTGACGTCATTCTTCTTGATTTGCGAAAAGCATTTGACCTTGTCCCTCACCAACGTTTATTAAGTAAACTTGCTGCGCATGGCATTTCGGGCAATTTACTACAATGGTGTAGTGCGTTTCTTTCTGATAGACTTCAATATGTCTGCATTGATGGAATTAATGCAACTGCTCTACCCGTCCAAAGTGGCGTGCCACAGGGGTCCGTCCTAGGACCAGTGTTTTTCAACTGTTTCATCAATGATTTGGACGATAATATCTCGAGTAATATTTGGAAATTTGCTGATGACGCGTGTATTATGCGTTGCCTTCGACCAAGTTCTTTTGATGCAGACCATCTACTTCTGGCAAGCGATCTGAACTCTGCTTCTGATTGGGCGGATCGCTCGCTAATGCAGTTTGGCGTAAACAAATGCTCTGTTCTGCATTATGGATTTAACAATCCAAAACTGTTATATTATCTTAGCAACGACTTGATACAATCATCACATGCTGAAAAATATCTGGGCATCACTATATCTAGCGATCTTAAAGCTTCACTGCATTGCCAAACATTGGCAACTGATTGCCACAAACTGATTAGCATATTATTTCGAACCTTCGGATACATGGACAAAAAACCTCTTCTTTTACTATATAGAGCACTTGTAAGATCACGATTGGAGTATGGCTGTCAAGCCTGGTGTCCTCATTTGCAACGAGATATCTTATTGCTTGAAAAAGTGCAACGAAGGGCAACTCGTCTTGTTCGCGGCACCTACGGCATGAATTATGAGGCTCGTTTACAATACCTTCAATTACAGTCTCTTCGAACTCGAAGACATAGAGCCGATCTCATTTTAACATATCAATTGCTGCATGGCTTAATCAACTACGACTGGCAGAAAATTTTTTACAGTTGCTAACGATGAACGTTATCCTACTCGCAGTCACAGTATGGCACTTGCCAAACCGCGCGCGCGGTTAAATTGTCGTCTACATTCGTTTGCTTTGCGCGTCATTCGCCCGTGGAATCGCTTGCCTGATTATGTTGTGTCGGCGCCCTCGCTAAGTAGCTTTAAACGCCGCCTCCACATCTCTAGTACGCTAGATGAGTTATGACGCTCTGAAGTGCCGTGGTCTGCCGTTTATTTTATTCGTTCTAGTTCGATTCTTACATGTCAGTCTCCTGTTGCTGGAGACTTATCCCGTCGCAGGCAAACGACAGAAAACGCTTCTATTATCTCAAGTACATGGGTCTGCGACGTTGGTACGTACGTACGTACGAAGAAGGTGTTTCGTCATTTTTGCCATTGGATTCTGACTATTGGGTTTAAATTCTTCAACCCACAAAATGTCAGTTTCTGGGTTGCGAGTTCAGGCTGCGGCTAAAAATACGTTTTCGAAGAAATGTTACAAACTTCAGCGAGTGCGTGGCTTTTAGTATGCTGTATGCTTATTATATGCTATAAATGACAGAATTTCAAAAAAGACAAGATTAGACAATGAGTTTTCTCGAACGCTTTCGCAATTCATTAATAACATCTTGTGTGGAGATTAAATTGGTGTTGTTCTTTTCATAAGCCAAGACGACAAGTTGGCATTTTCGGTCATGGCCCGTACAAACGTCGGTACGGTGTTAAAATACGGACCAGCGTTGAAAAACTTGTTTCACAAGGGGAGACTCCGAAAGTTACTGACGCGCTAAGCAAAATATATAAATTTGGGAAGGCTTCTCGGTATTCACGGAACCAAGCTAGAAATGTTTCTAAATTGTTACGTTTGTTGAAGTTTTTCATGTACCCGACAATTTTACAGGCTCACAAATGGTTTACCTGACCAGGGCTCCATTGTAAAATAGGCCCCTCGGTAGGCTTCAAAATCTAACATTGTGATCAAGTGCGTCTTTCTTCCAATTTAAACGTAGAGTCAGGGTGTCTACAGTTTGTCGAGAATGAAATTCAAGGATTTTCAAGGATATCTGACCCGAAATTTAAGGATTTTCAAGGGTTTTAAGAAATAGTTTAGGCGAAGCTCCAGCAGTCAGCAACACGGAATGAACTGGATCTATAGAAAAATAGCAAAAAACACAACATACCTATGATGCAAACCCCATCGCTTTTGTGGACTCCGGAGGCAAGGTACGCCCAGATCCCACTTCCCCTCCGATTAGTGGCCGTTGCCGTGCACATCTACGTTCACTCTAGACGTTGCTTTTTCAACTGGGCGATCTGATTCGCAATCCGACGAGTCTCGTTTTCACTTTCCTTCTTTGCATCGTCTATTGCCTTCTTTTTCGCCTCGAGTTCCTTCATGGTAAGGGCGTCGGCTTTACGCTTTCTTTCCGCTTCCAGTTGGAAAACTTTGGCCTCAGATCGCTTTCTCTCTATTGTTTGGCGCCAACGACGACTAGACATCGCGACTGATTTCATTAGGTCCGAGCTGAGATGCAGATACCGAGGTCCGCCCGCGCGATGCACCGCATCATACACCAACCTCTGCCCGACTAAAGATTCTTCTTGCATGTTCTCAATCAAAATGTCGCCATTAACAGAAAACCCACTTTCAACAGTAGGATTTCCATGTGACAGAACAAGAATTAACTTCACAAACTTCAGAAGATCTTTCATGTCGTCTCGAGTAGCCCAAAGCCCGCAGAAGAATATGTCAAGCCGTGTCTCACTACGCCAGAAACTCCCGACCTTGGCTTTAACCTCCGTGTCGTTAATAAATGCGGCAAACTGCTCTTTGATGCGATCGGCAGTTTCCGGTAATAACCGCCGAGATGCTGTCATTTCTCCAAGTAAAATGCCCATACGATGAACGCACTTCTTTGTGTAAGACTTTAGCAACTCAGGAGAAAGGCAACTAACTTGCTCCGCGAACGCAGTTGTAACGAATTGGAGCTCGTTCCAAAATTTTGCCCACAATAGTTGTTATAAACAAACGACAATCACCATAGAAGGCAACCATCTGTCCTGGTGTTGCTTTTGTTAAAGCGCCGGCGGCAGCAAAACCAACGTCGACGGTCGCCTTTCTATCCTGGTCGCTCAGATTTTCATGAAGTTGCATAATCTTTTTGTGGTCCGCGTTTGAGATAGCATCAGTATTGACATATGCACCCATCAGATTTCGGATTAGGAAAAGAAAGGTCTCGTAAAGGAAAGGGAACATTGGCTTTGGTGACTGGAATTCCGCCAAAAACGGTTCGAGTTTAAGTGCGACATATTTGAAAAAGTGTAGTTTGGAAAGAAACAAATCGTTGCAGACGCAAGCTTTCACAAACTTAAAGCATTCGTTTTGTAAAGGAGGATCGAGCTGTTGGACCCATTTCTTGGCAAAAGGAAACATCTCGATGGCCCGACCGACTACTTTCGCATTATCAACCCATCGAACGGTACAAAACTTCAAGGGCCATAGCTGAGATCCAGTGATTTGAGCGTAACTGGCCCTTCGAGCAGGCGAATCTCGCAAAACCCAATAAAGATCGCGTAGGAACCTGTTGACATCCCACTTAACTACACGATGGCCTGCCTGAAAAGCTCCACTTAAGACGTGCAGACCACAGCTACCAACATCCAAGGGACAGGGGCTATCACGTTCCAATCCCGACTTTCGATCCCTGAAAAACTTCAAGTTCACATTCGGCCCGTCCATGGAGATTTGAACAACCTTTGACAAGGAAATGTCTTCCAACCCGGACATGAAAGCTTCCGTAATGTCCTTTGCAGTTGCGCGGCCCATGAACACAGACGTAAGATAACTATTATGAACTTGATTATCCTTGTTGTCCCAATATCGGACATGTAGGTCCATCTGTCCGCGTCGCGATATCTTGTTCATAGCCTCGTCAAAACAGATGACGATGTCGTCACAACTACGCAGTTCAGCCTGGAGCTGTTGCTTGAAATATGGTGCCAATCCGAAAACCACAACGCATCGCAGCTTATCCTTTTGCATGGCAAAGTTAGCTGCTGTATCACTGTCGGGGAACATAGTTTTGAAAAGCTCCGACAAGTCATCAGCGCTCCTGTACGAAAAGTGGCTCCACACGGCCTTGAGAGCCCACCATACTTCTGCCTTTGCCGCCTAATGTTTCAAAGTAGCTGAAGTTGCAAGGTGATTCGAGGTTGCCGCTGCAGCGGGGCAAGGAGCAGCCGGTGCAGGCGTATCAGGTGCAACTGACGAAGCTGGCGGCTGAGAAACAGCAGATGGAGCAGCGGGGGGAGCAGTAACTGAGGTGGGCGCCGCGAAAACTGTCGCAATGCTAGCTTGGCCGGACACGATTCGCGAAAGACTTTGATGTGTCTTAGACTCGAGATGACTCCTAACTGCACACACTCCCATGGCTGCAATATTAATATCCTTTTTGCACGTAGAGCAAAAAGCAAGGCCCGTCTTCCCGCTGACCGGCTGCAGCCACGATGAAAATTTGGAATCATTTAGCCACCGTTCTTTAAATTAACTTTTACCACCTGGCATTTTGAGTCACAACTATTTATTACTTTCCTTTACTATTACAGAACTATTATATTAATTAAAATTTTTTTTATTTTTTTTTATATTTTTTATTTATTATATTTTTTTTATACTTTATTTATAAATTTTTTTTTTATTAATTTTTTTTTTTTTTTTTTTTTTTATATATTTATTTTTTTATAATTTTATTTTTTTTTTTAATTTTTTTTTTTATAAAAATTAATTTAATAAATTTTTTTTTATTTTTATATAATATATTTTTTTTTTTATTTTTATTATTTGTTTTTTATATTAATTTTTATTTTTTTTTTTTTTTTTTTAATAAATTTATATTTAATAATATTTGTTTTATTTTTTTATATATTTTTTTTTTTTTTTTTATTTTTTTTTTTTTTTTTTAATTTTTATTTTATAGGTTTGTTGTTGTTTGGAGAGTGGAGTTAGAAGGTGTGAGGGGAGCAATAAGCCAACAAGTGCCCAAAAAAGAAGAAATGAAATATTATATTAATTAACCTAGAGAGAAAAGTAAAATATCTTCTGAAGACTTCAAGCGATGCGCACACAAATACAACACAAACGTAGGCGTCACCTGAGAAACAAGTAGTGCAATCGTACTAAAATTACCACAATCATATTCGCATCGTCAAGTCCGGGTACCAACTGGTGTATGACATTATGAAATCCTCATGAAGATATTTTTGGCTCCACAGGAGATTTGCTACATGCAATACTTAAGTAGCGTCTAACTACTGAGAAATGGGCAATCGGGTGAAACCAAACCATTGAATTCATTTGTGGCACCATATTTGCCAGGTTCCTACAGACGAAACGTCCGAAATGGCGTCGTGGCTAACATATGGCTCGGTCAGAGCGCCAACTAACTTATTTATTTTTAATAAGAGGAAGATATTTAAGGCCGGATGAGGTAGTTTCACACAGCCATAAAGAAAGAACTTCCTTAATAAACATTCCTATCTGCTCGTTATCAATTCTTACTCCAATAATGTGCTACTTTCCTCTACCGGACAGTTACCCGAGTATGCGGTGATACCCTGGCCGGATGAGGTGGTTTCGCACTAACATAAAGCACTTCCTTCACAAAAAATTACTATCGGCTCGTTACCAATTGTTACTCCAATAATGTGCTACTTTCCCCTACCGGACAGTTACCCGAGTATGCGGTGATACCCAGGCCGGATGAGGTGGTTTCGCACTAACATAAAGCACTTCCTTCACAAAACATTACTATCGGCTAAATTACATCGCGTCATTTCGATGCTTCAACGAACATTTGGCAGACTTGACAAACAAGTCTTTCTCCTCCTGTATCGTTCTCTAGTACGCCCCATAGTAGAATACGCCAGCAAAGCTTGGTCTCCACATCAACGCGGCGACATCAACTTGTTGGAAAACGTCCAACGCCATGCCACTCGACTTGTCAACGGCATGTTGCACCTGAATTATCAGGACCGTTTGCGCTACTTGTCTCTACAAACTCTGGAAACCAGGCGCCTCCGTGCCGATCTGATCTTTACATATCAACTTGTACACGGGCTCCTGGATTATGATTGTGGCCAACTATTTACGTTCGCTCGAGACAATAATCTCCGCGGTCATTCATTGAAACTTGTTAAACCACGCGCTCGAGTGAATACACGCCTACACAGCTTCGCCCTACGTGTTATTCGACCTTGGAACCCGCTCCCGCAACGGGTGGTGTCAGCACCGTCAGTGCAGGCTTTTAAAAGGCGGCTCCACCTCACGAATTCAGTACCAGAGCTCTGACACCTACCCCGCATGCTGCTCATTCTCGACTCGTCTGTCTCGTCAAAATGTTGTTTCAGTCGAACGTCATCTGTCCCCTATTGGCTGGGGACGAAAATACCGGTCGCGGAAATCTTCTACCATGTCTCTGATGAAAGTCCCGGACAACATTCCGCGATCCTGGTTAGAAATAAAGGCTCGTTACCAACTGTTACTCCAATAATGTGCTAACTTTCCCCTACCGGACAGTTACCCGAGTATGCGGGTGATACCCAGGCCGGATGAGGTAGTTTCGCACAGGCATAAATCACTTCCTTAATAAACATTCCTATCTGCTCGTTATCAATTCTTACTCCAATAATGTGCTACTTTCCCCTACCGGACCCCAGCTTCGCTATCCAGCAGATTAAGTTCACTCATAAGCGTCACCTGAGACAGAGGGGTTCTCATCGTATAAAAATATACAGTATGTATACAAAAGGCGAGTGATTCACCGACCTATATCAGGTGAGGTGGCAACCGCGACCAATCTGTGTAAAACGCGCACGATTTTCACTGCAATTTAGGTTTTAATTATAAATTCAAGGATTTTCAAGGGGCAGAGGTCAATTTCAAGGGTTTTCAAGGGTAGCATGTCATTTTCAAGGATTTTAAAGGGTGCAATGCACATCTCAAAATCGTAGAGAAAATGAAAAATGAAGTTATCAACATGCACCCAAACCATAACAGCGACCAGTACATAATGCATATGGCCCAAGTAACGCTAATGAGAACAGAACAAAATAACTTGTTATAGGACATCTAATCACATTACATTGTGATGGAATAGCTGAACCGTATGAATTTGCCACGTCAATTAGCATGTGCTAACAAACTTTCCACTTTCCAAATCATTATTAATCGGAAATTAAATGAGATATCACTAGTTTCAAATCTTAATCTATCGCGCATATGTCCAATACTTTAAAGAAGGCAGAAGCAACATATCAGTTATTGGTTTACGTCAAGTAGGTTCCCTACCCAACAATAAAAAATTATCGAAAATGTTTTAATTTAATGTAAACTTAATATAATGTAGCGTATATGGCCTGGAATAAGCTTACCAACAGAACATCAAATTAAGGATTTACACTTGCTTATATGACTGTCTATTGTATACCACTCACGATCTGCAACTGGTTTGCATAACGTTCCATTTCCAATCAGTAAAATAAATATCATTAAATGATATCTGCTTCAGATCGTGCCAGAAATGCAAACGTAGGAAACGCAACCAATGTTTAACTTTTTCTTGATTATTCTTTTTATGTTTTTTTCTCATCGAGAAATCGGAGACAGAAAAATTTTGGGGATCAGCGGGTCAGTCTCCCATAGGGCCAACGGGTGGTCGGATCTTAAAAATTCCATCACGAAAGAAATTTTCGACCCCGAAAACCTTCCTTTGCAAATTTTAAGCAAAATCGGAGACAAAAAAATTTGGGGGTCAGCGGGTCAAAGTCCCCCAGAGGGTCAAAGGGTGGTCTGATCTTAAAAATTCCACCACGAATGAAATTTTCGACCCCGAAAACCCCCTGGGCAAATTTTAAGCAAAATCGGAGACAACATTTTTTGCGATTTTGGGTCCCGTATATTTAAGGAAAGCTCACCGTATGCTCACCGCAGGCAACAAATGAGCATCAATGGGCGCCGTAGATAAAAACCTGAATTGTGTTGCCAAGTAAAGCGCCGTCTTCGGCTCTATGATCCATGTAAGCTGCTGAGCAGTACTTGACAGATGCCTGAAGATACAGGAACGCACGGCAACAAAAGCTCAGTATTGTGGCAATGAACCTGAGTCGTGGAGCATCCGTTTGAACATGGCAATATTTGCGGCCGAGACAACTTCGTCAGGCAATTGATTCCAGTATTCAACAGTGCGATATGAAAAGGAGTGCAGAGCATAGTTCCAGACTGGATTGAATTTCGGCTTTATACGAAAACGATGACCTCGAAGACGACCAGGAGGACTGCGCACCATGACACAATTTGTATATTAGGATTAGATCGGCTCGCAAGCGTCTGGTCTTCAACGATTGGATGCCAAAACGATTGAGCCTTTCTACGTACGATAAGTCGCAAAAACCAGGAATAAGCCTAGTTGCACTGCGCTGTACCTTCTCAACTAGCTCGATGTCCCTGGCGTAGCATGGGCACCATACAGTACAACAGTATTTTAGTATTACCAAGGACTTGTACAGTTTGCGGATTATTGTGGCATTCTTGTTGTTGATTGTTTTACGTAGGCAATATAAAACTTGCATCGCACGATGCACAGCGTCAGCGCAGTGAGTGGAGCTTCTAAGATTGTCGGAAATAATTACGCCAAGATCACGGATGCATGTCTTGCTTATAAGAGGACGTCCGCCAAAAAAATATTCATGACACGGATTAAATCTACCGAAATGCAATATGGCGCATTTATCCAAGTTAAATTCCATGGCCCACTGATTAGACCAGTCCCATAAAGAATTAAGATCCAGCTGCATATCAGTAATATCAAGAGAAGTATACAGCGGATGTTTCGAAATGCGCCTATACAATTTACAGTCGTCGGCAAATTTTAAAAGATTACCACTGAGGGAAAGGTCAATCAAATTAACGAAATACAGAAACAGCGTAGGACCAAGAGAGATACCTTGAGGAACTCCACTACTGACCGAAATGCAGCTAGAAAGCGCATCGCCAACCATTACAGCTTGATTACGATTTGACAGAAAATTTCGAATCCAACCGAGGAGGGGGGACCGACACCATGAGCGCTTAGAGAATTAATCAATCTTTGATGAGGAACGCGATCGAAAGCTTTCTTAAAGTCTAGGTAAGCGGAGTCTACCCAGTCGTCACTGTTTAGAGTATTAACCACATTGTCAAGGTAGGTTAGTAATTGCAGCTCACAGAATTTGCCCGGAAGAAAACCAAACTGGGTGGAACGAATAATACGTGAGTAAACTTAAGGTGACCCCGCTAACCATCCTATTTTGTCATTTCCGATATCGAATGGCAAACCCTTGTTACGGAAAACAGGCTTAATTTCAATCGGTTTTTCGCTAACCGAAAATTGGCAAAATCAAATTCAAGTGCCAGAAATTAGACCTTGTGTTCGAACAGAATTTTGGTGATTTCAGTTTGCAGAAATTCTGTTCCCTAATGTATTATCATTTAAATTTGGATTATACAGTGTTCGCGAACAAATTTAATGCAAACGTGACGTCACGATCAAATCGACAAATTTTCGTTGTCAAACATTTGGGTAATTTTACTTCAATTTTCGCGAACACAAAATGGCTGAAATTCAATCGCTAGCGCTGTGTTCGCGAACAGTTTTACGTCGAATTTCAATTGACAAAAAAGCGTTCCGTAACAAATTTTATCCAAAAATACAAAATAAAATGGTTGCCGGGGTCACTTTAAGTTTGCTCGCGCATAAGATGATTTGCTGAACCAAAGTGGACCAGTTCATATGAGATGATGGATTCCATGACTGTTCCAATAACACTGGTTAAACTGATTGGACGAAAATTACTAGAGTCGTGGACGGAACCTTTTTTGTGGATCGGGATAACAACAGCCTTTTTCCACAGCGGAGGAATGAAGTTGTGTGATAAACAAGCGTTGAAGAAGATAGACAGTATCGGAAAAAGCGTAGCAGAATTTTCCTTTAAAATCACCGGCGGAATACTGTTTGGACCCAGAGCCGCGTACCTTTTCATTTTTTTGACAGCCCAATGAATCATGCTAGTTGTAAAATTTATGGCTGAGAGCGAAGCGGGTGAAACGCGTGCTAAGTTGGGAACAATATCAGGTTCAGTAGAGTAAACTGACGCGAAAAACTGAGCCATTGTGTCCGCACAATCTTTGTCATTTGAGGTATAACTGTCGTCTCATTTACGAATAGGCCCGACAGAAGGCTTAGACTTAGACATGCTATTGACGTATGCCCAAAAGGATTTGGGATCCGAATTAACATTGTTAGCTAGTTTAGATTCGTATGTAAAAACAGATCTCCGAACTTCCCTGTCCGCCAGCTCCGATGCGATGTTGTACGACACAAGATCAGCCTGATTTCATGTACGCATAAACTTCCGCAATTTCGTTCGCTGATTTTGGAGAGCGCGAAAACAATTTGCATCAGCCCATGGTGGCTTCCTGGAAACCCGGATACCTCGAAACGGAACGAATACTTGAATGCAGCACCATATACTATTGTACATATATTCCCACATCTCCGCAGGAGCGGCGGTAGGATCAAAAATGGACAATAAAAACTGCAGGAGAATCCGAAAAGACGCCCAATCTACGTTGGAAAAATCACGTTTGTTCTTGGGAGGAGTTCGAGGATTTGACTTTACAAGAAACTTGAAGCACACGCCAAAATGGTCACTGTTTCCGAGCCCGGAAACCGGCAAAGCCTCAGAAACTAGATAAGGTTCCTTAGAGAAAACAAGATCGAGAGCGTTGTTGCCCCTGGTCGGAAAACGAACAAACTGATACCATCCCCCATCGTGGATGTACTCCATAAAAGCATCGCAATCACGTGTCCACGTATATTGAGTCCAATCAATATTTTTGAAATTAAAGTCACCAACAAGAAGCAAGCGTTTATCAGTAAAGTCAGACATGGAGCGAAAAAATTTATAAAGTTGTTCGTTTTGAACCTGTGAATTAGATTCGGCTCTATACACAACGGCTACTAACAGAGTCCTCAGGCCCTAAATTGATACGGCAGCAAACGGCTTCGTCGTATGAATCAGTACCAACTGCAGCGCAGCAAGCTACAGGGCAAAGTTTATTACGAATATAAAGAACAACTCCACCACCCCTAGTTTCTCGATCTTCACGAAACAGTGTATCCCGAGATAGAAGTTAAACCCTCGGTGTCACGTTCACCGATGCACCACGACTCAGTCACTGCCACAATGTCCGGAAAATTATTGTGATACAAATAAATAGGCAGCAAGTCCAATTTGTTCATAATGCTACGAGCATTGATTAATAAACAGTTAAGTGACTTATTTAAAACACAGTTACTTCAGTGATTACTATTTTCACAGTTATTCGAGACTGACATAACGTTGTTTACACAATAATTGGAGTCAAAATTATTCGGTTTAACATTTTGGTAATTATTAAAAACAAGACAACTAGAGATTGTATTTAAACTATTAATTGTTTGAACGTGTGTATTTACTGAACTACATCGCTTGCTTCTTGTTGGTGACTTTAATTTCAAAAATATTGATCGGACTCAATATA